>JAYRCO010000594.1:0-21122 GCA_037042815.1 Ceratobasidium papillatum
CCCCCCCCCCCCCATACGATCTTAGCTATGACTAGTTCCACTGACATGGAGAAGAAGGGCTCGCAGGGTGCTGAGGTCGACGTGGTGTCCATCGATCGCCGAGCACATGAGGAAGGTGTGGACAGTATCTATGACATGAAGAGCGAGCTTGGTGAGTGAGTGCTCCCCGAGAACGGCATTGTTAGGCTAATTACGGGCTCCCCACTTTCAGTTAACCAATGCTTCCAAAACGAGTACGATCTTTTCAGACGCATGTGAAGCTATGTCTCATCACTTCTGTTCAGAATCGGAATGGGCAGGTATCAGTGGGAGCTGTTCCTTTTGTCTGGCTTTGGTTGGATGGCGGATAGTGAGCTGCACATGTTGTACCCCATGAACCTGAGACTGGAACTGTCTTCGCAGATATCTGGCTACAAGGGGTTGCAATTATTCTACCTTCCATTTCGCGCGAGATGCAGCCGGTAAGCTTATCTCCATGATACGCGATGAATACAAACACTTATCGTCCTTCTTTTTCTAGCCGCATATCGCATTTGCGACTTTGGCTCTCTACGTCGGCCTTATCATCGGTGCTACAACATGGGTGAGCGTTTTCGCAGTTTACGACAAAACCTATAGAAAAGCTGACATATGACTGAACAAACTGCAGGGTGTGCTCGCAGACATCATTGGTCGAAGGCTATCTTGGAACGTGCGTGAGATTCAGATGACGAAATTGGCCTGGTGCTGATGAAACTGCCTTTTATGGTACTAGATCACACTGTTCTTATCGGGCGTCTTTGGTATTGCTGCCGGAGCCTCTCCTAATTTTGTTACACTTGGTTCCTTGATCTCGTGTCTCGGTGAGCGATACATGTGCATTTAAAGTGCATTATTGGCTAATACATATACGAAATAGGATTCGGTGTTGGTGGAAAGTAAGCTTTTGCCAAACAACTTTGTACATCATGCCTATCTGTTTCATAGCCTTCCGGTCGATGGTGCCCTGTTTCTGGAGTTTATCCCTGGCTCTCATCAGTGGCTTCTTACCTTGCTGTCCGCATGGTGGTCGTTTGGTCAGCTTGTTGCCTCGCTCATCGCCTGGGGATTCATCTCCAATTACTCTTGCACGGCCGATACAACCCAACCCTGCCCAGCCAATGAAAACAAGGGCTGGCGTTATACGTTGTGCGTGCTTAATCCTCCTTGGTTTATCTTATAACTGAAGTGGACTCTAGCTATACCTTGGGCGCAATGACATTTTTAATGTTTCTGGCTCGCTATGTGCTCTTTACTCTTCAAGAATCTCCAAAATATCTCCTTGCCAAGGGCCGAGACCAGGAGGCTCTCGAGGTTCGCTCATTAGAGTAATTTGGCTACTGCTTTCACTCATTATTGTTTGTGCAGGTTCTTCAATACGTCGCCAAGCGAAACGGCCGAGCGATCAGCTTGACCCTTGAGCATTTTGAAGCAATTAACAGACTTGGCGCAAAGGTTGAGACGGCCCCTAAGCGTTCAAATCTGCAGGTCCTGAAGAAAGCATTCACATCGTTTGATATGTCCCACGTCAAGGTACGAATAGGGCATTGAACCGTTGGTAATAAGGTGTTGATGATGATAAATTCTGTAGCCTTTGTTTTCTACCCCAAAACTTGCCCTCAACACGTATGAAACCGTTCCCGTATTTGTTTCGCGGTATTAAACTGAATTATATGCACCTAGGTCGCTGACTATTGCATGCTGGGGTTTAATTGGACTCGCTTATCCCTTGTATAACGCGTTTTTGCCTATCTATTTGAGCCAACGGTCTGTATCACAAGGTTCAAATTCTATAGATGAAACGTACCGTACCTACAGTATTGTTTCTGTCTTGTGAGTACTACCGCAATCATTTGTTGCTACCGTTTGATTGACTGTTTTTCGATTAGGGGGATCCCTGGTTCCATCATTGCGGTACGCTTTTGCTGCATACATTCGCCATTTAAGTCTTAATTGCCCAATATAGTGTTTGATGGTGGACTGGACTCGGGGAGGTGGAAAATGGGCGTTCGGCGGTCGAAAATTCGCGATGGCATCGTCTACCTGCCTGACCGGCATCTTTTTATTTCTCTTCACTCAGGCCAAGGTGTGTCTATTCGTTTATATCACCCAAATCGACTTAACAGCTTGATTTATATAGAACCCAGCCGGAGTCCTTGGGTTTAATTGTGCAAGTGCGCTAACTCAAAACGCGATGTATGGTGTTGTACGTCTGAAATATTCCATATATGATTCGTCTTAGTAAGCTTACATATGCCCCCGTAGCTTTATGCCTACACGCCAGAAGTATTCCCTGCGCCCCACAGAGGAACTGGAGATGCGATATGCTCTGCAGTTAACCGAATTCTTGGGCTTATGGCGCCCATCAGTCAGTATCACTATTTTAAACTTCTTTTTACGGTACTCATTCATGTATATTGACAGTTGCGACTTACGGCGATTTGACGACCAACGCACCTCTTTTCGTGGCGGCCTCCCTTTTCTTAGTTACCTCCCTGCTAATGATGTTCCTCCCGATTGAGGTAAGATTTCGGGTTCTGATATTGAAGTTCGTAAATCTAACAGTGCACTTACAGACTGCGGGAAGGTCTGCAATCTGAGAGACGTTTGATATCGGGCGGTTGCCAGCATTGGAGCAGAACGCTGCCTCATTTGTTGATTTGTTTAAATTCCAATATATGTGTATTATGATACGTGTGGGGTAGGGTTGTGGAAGTGATACATCGAATCTATCCAGAACAACATAGCAGTCCGCGAACAAACGGCCTCGAGCCCGAGTCAGAGATGGAAATAAATATAGATATTAGATATAACTTCATGATTGATATTTGCCGATTAATTCTTTCAGCCTGGCTTGTCCCACCGCTATACCTTGAGTTGGTTGGCTCGTTCGTCGTACCAAAACATCGTCAGACTGAGACTCGGGAATGGTCGGCGGGAAGATCAACTGACGAACACGAGCTTCAGGTTCCCCAAGTGGTCTAGCGAGGGATGCGGTTGAGGAAAGGACGGGGACGGCAGTGGCAGGGTACATCATAGTTGGCACTGAGGCGGACTTGACGATGCCCGGAGATGAAGCCATGATAGGAGATGCAAATGTGGTCCGATCATCTTGAGAGACAGTTTTGGTAGCACTAAGGGGACCATGCTGTTTTGGAGGCGGGCCGACAGCAGCGTTTTGCCAGATGGATGCTACGGCAGCAACCTGTCCACCTTTTCCGCCTCGCGCAGATCGCACGTCATATTTGGAGAGCAATTCGGCATCGCCAGGCATTAGAGCTGCAGCAGATTTGGATGCCATAGGTCTCGGTCGGGGGTGTTTCAACTGAGGGTCGTATGCTACATGAGCTACCGTCTTGTCCATTACAGCGAGTAGTTCGGCCTATCACAACGGTGAGCCAAACCCGGATTGACACGTTCAGTCACTTACCATCGTTGGTTCGCCCTTGGTAGGATGCTGCAAATCCCAGTTTGAGTATGCAGCAAGTTCATGACCAGATTGTCGCACAGCTCGAGTCGGTGGCGGCGCTTGAGGGGCGGCATCTGAACTGATCCACATAGGTACCCGCCCAATTGCCTCCCGCTTGAGCCTGAAAAGTTCAGCCTCCCGAAGCGCAGCGTCTGCACGTTCCCGAGCATCGTTACCAGGTAAGATGGCTGGTACCTCGAAACCCGAGCTCGTAACCGGGATCAAGGATCGCGCAGTTGGGGCAGTTGGAGCAACAGGCATTGCGGTGAATCTAGGTCCAGTGTCTTCTCTCGGTAATGTAGGGCCAGCAGTAATTGATGGAGGCGACGGGCTTCGTGGTATGACCCGAGCCGCGGCCGGCGGCTGAGAGTGAGCGACGCGGGCAGGCTCTGGGCGTTCATGTGACATATTCGCTTCTTGTGGTCGAAGGATTTGGCGAGTTACCACTTGGGCTAGCTTCGGTTTGGTAGGGGAGCCGAGGCCTCTCCCCGCCGCCAGCGATTCGAAATATTTAGCTTTCTGAACAGCCTGAGATTCTGCTGATACTCGTCGTGGCTCGAGAGGTTGGAGCCGGTCATCGGCAACCGATTTGTGTTCTCTAGTCACTGTCGGCTGGGGCTGGTTTGGCGGTAGTGGACGAGGTCGTTGTGGGCTGAGAGAACGTTGGGATGGATGCGTTGATGGCTGGCTAATCACTCGAACATCTTTCTGCGAGCCCCTGAGCTCAGGTTCAGGAGGAGGGAATGATAGGACCCTAGGCGTGCTGGTCCGCGACACAGGATTGCTCTGCGGGGCTACAGGAGCCGTAGATGCTTGGATGTTCAATCCCTTCTGTTCTACCGGGCGTGGCGTAGGCTTGCTCGGAGACGCTGGCCTAGGAGCAGATACAGGCTTTAAAACAGCTCTGTAATTTGGTACATTGCTGGCTGGAGCCACATGGTTCACTTGCACTGGGTTCGAGGTTGACTGTGGTTTGGGAACTGGGGGATCCGAAAGTTGATAGCGGATAGCGTTCTTGGGGGCCGTCGGCGCGACTGCTGCTGGAATAGTGGAGGACCTAATAGACTGTTTGACGATTGTAGGTATTTCTTTCATTTGATTCGTCGAAGAAGAAGAAGCGAATTGCTGAGGATTTGACAGCTGCACTGAAACTGGTCGCTGAGAGTTGGATTTTTGTGGTGAAGAAGGTGGTTGAGGAGAACTGGATGTACGCGGAGAAGCAGGTGGACGGGAAGAAGAAATTGGTCTAGGAAGCTGAGGAGGTTGAGAGGCTAGTTGAGGAGACTCTAGCGGCCGCTGAGAAGAGATGGCAGGGGGTTGAGCGGGCACCTGCGATGTCTGGGTGACATGTCTGGTTAATTGATTTGTTGAGGCCTCGCTGTTGGACACTTTGGACATTGGTGAATCGCTGAGTTGGTATCGTACAAGGTGTCCCACATCCGGAGTAGAGGCAGAAATCGGAGCAAGGACATGGTCAGTTTGGGGCGGTGAAAGTGGGCAAGACACTGGCGATGGTTTGCGCTCCACAATAGGCTTTCTCGCATCCAAGCTAGGCACCGGCTTGCGAGGGACAGGGCTAGGTTTTGGCTTAGGATTATCGAAAAGATTTGATGGTAGAATTGGTGGGAAAAAGGACGTAACCGCAGGTTTTTTTCGTTCGAGAGCAAATGATTTGAGTTTGCCTATCCGAGCTATCTCTCCCCAGTCGATTGTCTTCCCAGAATCAAGCTTGCCAGCTGGTGAAGGCGGCTCAGGTTTCTGGACTGGCCGACGAGTTGGTTGATTTGGAGCAAGACGCGGTAGCTCCACTTTTGCAGTTAACCGGCGTTCTAGTGCTGTCAGCCCAGTAGGCACAGGCTTGAGTGGTTTGAGGACAGGAATCGGGTTCACGGTAGGTTTGGGGGTGGAGACAGCTGGCGCCGATCTTGCCGTTTGCGAATCGCCGTTTGCTAGTGCGGTTATCGGTGAGTGAACTTCCGAGGGCGCCTTTGTTGGATTTTTCCGCGCTGGGAGGGGTGGTGGTGGCGGCAAACTCTTCACTGTGGCATCCTGATTGACCGTATCTTGAGAAGCCGGCGCAGATGACGTTGCTATTTGCCGAGCGGCCGTTCTCTCCGAGCGTTGCGCCTTGGAGGTGTGAGCGTTAGGTATTTCCGTCTTATGGGCCGAGATCATCTCCTCCAAATCCTTGACTTGAATCTGACCCGTGCTTCCGATTCCACTCCCGTTCTGGTTTGTTCCACCAGGCAAGGGGGCAGGCAGTGGGCCGGGGCTCAAAACTTCTACGCCAACACCTACACTCTCCACAGGAGACTGACTAGGTGGTGGGCGAGGTCGAGCGCCAGGGAACCGACGACCTGTTGGTGAAACCGATCGTGTTCGGGATGACATACGCAAATGTTCTGAAATACGCGAGGCCCGAGCACCTTTGCCCTCAACTCCGTTGGCATTCTCTGTATTGGTTTCAAGAGCTGGGAAGACGCGAGCAGCCGCAGGCGACGAAGGCCCCGCCGTAGGAGGAAGGTCGACTGCGACTTGGTGGACGTAAGGCTCTGCACTTGTGGGGCGTGGTGGTAGCGGCGGGAGCGGGCCTCGAGAAGGCAAACCATCAAAGCGTGGAGGAGATTGTGGAGGCCCGAGTTGAGGCATTGATTGAGCATGCGCATACTGTGGTACATGCAATGTGTGAGGTGGCACTGGTGATCTAGGGGGCCCAGGAGGATAATGATAAAGCGGGTGCGCATACACCGGATTTTGGTATGTCGATGTTGGTGGTATTATTGGCGTAAATGGAGGAGCGGATGAGAAAAGTGGAGCAGGAGATGTTGGTGGGCCAGGGGACATCGGGAGTGTTGGGGACATGGGTGGGGCAGGGAAGTAGTTTAGGATGTTCGGCGGCTGAGGAGACATCGGAGGAAAGTAAACTTGTGTGTAAGGCACAGGCGAAGAAGGGGGATAGGGGGCGTATCCAGGCTGATAAGGCTGAACCGGAGAGTGTGGAGGTGCGAACGGCGATCGAGGAGGCTCGTATGATGCGTAGGGGCTTGTTGGCCTGCCGTGAATAACATCTTGGTTTGGTGGGCCAAGAAAAGGAGGTTCGGCTGGGGTAGCAGCTGGGTGAGAAATTACAACGGGAAGGTCCAAGGATAGGTCCTTGCTGGATGAATAACCAATACATGAGTGGGCATGGAGGCAAACGCATGGGGATGACTTACGCTCCAACGCCCATGCATAGCCTAACGTTGATAGATCCCCGAACGTCGAATAAGGCGGGTATCGATTTGTCTGAGCCCGCTTCGCCGCTTTCGCGCGATCCTCCTGCAAATTGCACCCATCTTAGAAATCAAAAATCAAACCAGGGACTGTAGTCAAGCAAACCTTTGACGGTCCTGGCTGTCCGGGGAACATTGATCACGAGTTTTGCTACGCCCTCCACACCTGGGGGGCAGCAATACTCTGCACTGTTGAAGGGGGCGGTCACAAGCGTGTCGGATATAATAAGATTTGCGTGTTCTGGTGGTGGGTTGTCGAGATGTAAAACACGGCGTAAAGAAACGTTTACTCCGGTGCTCTAGAGAACTCTCAGTAGCTCTTCTATATAAACATCAAGAGACAAACCTTGCGGGAAGAGTGATTTTTGACGTGAAGCTCAATGCAACACGTTTGACCAGCAATAACAGCACCCCCAAGGACCTTGGCTTGCACCCATATTTTTCCGCTTTCTCCCACCACTGTTCCCGCTGATTCCACTTCCTGCGTCGCACTCTCGACTACTTGTACATCTTGGCGGTTGGTAACCAGACGCCGTTCTCCCTTCCACGCTACGGACGCGCTGGCTCTGACCTCATACCGAATACGTGCGATGCCTGAGCCGAATTCGACCGAGGCTGGCGATGTCAACGGTAGTGGGAATCGGAAAAAGAACGTTGTGACCCCACGACGAGCTGGATAATGGTGCGGCGGGAAAGCCCCGTTCTCGTCTCCTGAAATGACAGCATTTGAAGGGGGGAGGCCGGGTCCTTGGAAGAGCCTGCGGGTATGAATAAACGTGGAAGTGGCCGCATGGTCGCGAGAATTGAGCTCTGTGGTGTGGATCTGTAAGCTTTGCCTTGGTCTCACACAAAAAGAGTACCTTGGATGGCCATGAGCTCGACCATAATTGCCCCCAAACCAAGCCCCTTTTCCGCACGGCATTCCACATCGATCTTTCCTGTTACATCTGTTCCTGCAACGCAGACTGGGGCCGCTACGTGTGCAGTCACCCTAAGTTTGGCATGGTGAGGGCCGGCGTTCATGAGCTCTTGTCGATTCGATTCTTGGACAGGCATAGTTTCAATAAGTGAATGTACAGATATTTCAAGATATTGAAGACAAGACTGGCCAAAAAGTCGTAAGCCAAATGTGTCAGTGACGTTGAGCCCGGGATGATGGTGGGCGAATAGCCCCTGTCTCAACATTACTTCCACTTGGGTCAATATACCACAACAACTAGTATAGCATTATTTCAAATAGTGCACATAACAGCACCGTAAGTATAGGTACGGCAATGAGTATCCAAACTGACACAAGGAGCATTCCAGATATATTTAATTAACCTTCAACCAGCAGGAACTAGCCTGATTCGACTTCCGAGGAGGAACACACGCGCCTGCGTTTTCAACGGGGGGTTCAAAACAAGCACCTGATATGTCCAAACCATGGGATTGGTGTCAAGTGGCTATTATCCAAGGGTCAAATAATGAATTGATAATATTATGTCGCATGAGACCTCACATGTGGGAATATTTGTTCAATTTGGATCTCTGTCCATTCACCATCTGGCAATTGTCCTTCAAAAACTCCCCCGACCTCCCAGGGGGGTGGTGGCTGAAAGTGAGGTCAGTTGAATATTGCAAGCCACTTATGACACGTTCGATCTCACACTTGATGTCCCGGAAACACTAAGTCGTCCTCTAGCACGAACTTTCTCGTTGCTTGCCATGTTTTCAAGCAACACTCTAACACTATTAGACTACCTCGGTGAAGTTGAGCGAAAGGTTCAGGGAGAGATGAGAACCACATCCTTTGGAGGACCTTTCAACTTTAATATGATCTCCACATACGAGCACATCCCTTCAGCTTGCGATGATTGGAGGATAAGCTATATGAAAAACAGGAGTTGTTCGGGTTTCGCTCGCAGCCAGACCTGGTCGAGATGACTCACATCTAAAAACCTCAATTGAGCAGTCGAAAGAGAAAAGCTTGTGTGGTCAAATAAGCATGAATGCCCCACGGGAGACAATGCCTCAGATTTGGAGTGAAGCACGTGTTCTATGGATAAACTTATGCGCATATAGTCTGCTTTGCTGTAGGACGTGAGACGATAAGGACGTGCGGTCACATACTCATTTCCCTTTGCCCCGCAGAATGAAGGAGGAGAACAGCCCGAAAAGAACAGAGGTACAGAGTATCTTGGTGACACAAATCCTGTGGGCTCAGCGTTCATCTTCATTTCATCAACTTCCAATAATGGCAATGATGAGTTGTGAGGTCGGAACGACCGAACGTCAAGGACGAGAGGACGAAGCGTTGTCGGGACTCAGGAGAGGAGTGCTGACTTGCTAAGTTACTCGTATTCGAGGTAAAGATGAGGAACTACGGTACATGAAGGAGTCCTTTATATAGATAGAGAACGAGTGTAAGGGTACGATATGAAATAGTAAAGGGACGTGTCTGTGTTCTAGAGATAAGAGATAAGATAGGCGCAGCCGGTGGCTGCGCTGTTGTGTGGGTGCGCGCCCGCACCTCACATGAGTTAACCGGGATGCTTCTGATCGGCGATGAATTACAGGGCGATCACGAAGCCTAGGGAATCACATGAAAATTTGTACAGAACATTACGCCGACGTGGCGCACGGCAATAGTACTATTGAATCATTGTATAAACTCGGCCGACACCCATAATCCTTATCGACCAGATAACAGGCTTCCAACACACGCAACTCGACTGATAATTACTCCGCGGCGGCCTTAGATCGAGTTTTCCTTCCTGGAGTAGCAGCCTCCACTTTGGTTCTTGTGGGTTTTCGTGGGGTTGGCACGGGAGGAGAAGGAAGCTCGAACTCTTCCCATTCTGAGGAGCCTGGAGCAGGAAGCTTGAACGCACTAGGTTGCGGGGTTACGGCCACAGGCACCGGGAGAGAAATTTCCCTAGGAGCTGGAGAAGGCCTAGCCTCAACCGTAACTTGTGGTTCGGGCTGGATCGGAGGAGCCATTTGTTGCAGCGATTTTGTTGGTATTTGGGCCACTGGTGTGGGTTCCAGTCCAATATTAGGTTGCTGAACATCGTCCTCGCGACGGGCACGAGATTTACCCTTCGACTTGGACTTCTTGGACGGAGATCGAGGATGGGTCATTTCAGCAATCAAATCGGTTATCTCTCTGCATACATAAAGTTGTGAGTGTGACCGTAGCGCGAAACACAGAGATTACCTTCGTTGAGCACGACGTAGTTCCACCCAACGGGCACACTCTTCCTGAAATGCACTCAAGTGATCCGAAAATTGAGTATAGAACTAAGATAGGTGGCAGCCAAAGACGTTTTAGCGATTGGGGAAGCTATAAGCCATAAATATTGTACCTTTGCCCCTTCTGTTACGTTCGACAACACCTCAAGATATCTATGATATGCCAGATCAAGTGACTGTAATGCTGCTTCTCGTTGTTTCAGCACTGGATCATCCGTGCGTGCTTGAATTAGCAGTCCTGTCAATTGCTATCATTTCGAGTCAGCTCGAAAGCACCAGCACTCAGCCACCGACTATACCACTCACCTCAACCCTCGCCAACTCTTCCTCCTGTTTCTCTCTACCCTCCTCGACGCTATCTCGATACCTATCAAATTTGCCCAACTCTTCTTCAATCGTTCCCTCAAACATTGCCGGTTTGACTTCGACCCATCGAGCCAAACCAGCCGCTTCGCGCATGATACGAGGTTTGATGTCATCTGTGTTAGCCCGTTGACGAACCGACTCGACGCATCGCGCACGGGCGCTTTGAAGATCTTCGAGATGTTCAAGGCTGACCCGAATTGCTCGAGCATATGTATGCGCTTGGGTCGACTCGGCAGAGTTCGCGCCTGTGGTATGTGAAGGGATAAGTCGTTCCATTTGGTCCTGTAAACGAGAATCGCCTTAATAAAATGAGAACACGTGGTTAACAATTGAAAACCTACAGGCTCTGATCCTAAGACCTCAACGTTCTCCTCCCACTCCTCCCACTTCCCCCGGACTACTGCATCACTTGAAGCAGCGTTGTCTAAAATTTGCCGGTAGCCATTGGCTTTTTCTGTGAGCTGCTTATTTGCGATCTGGGATTTGTAATATCCAGACTCCATGGCGACCTGTGCTGTGCCTTCTGGCAGCTGAGCCAAGAATGTCTCGTCTTCCCCAGCTTCAGCGTCCAAAAGGTCGTATGCCTACAAATAGCATATATGATTAGAGTCCAAAAAAGTAGCAAAGAGTACAAACCTCCTCGAGGATACCACTGCCGGACGATCCCAAAGTCTGAACGTCTTCAATTTGCTGTTGTAACGACTCAACGCCGCCCATCGCACGGATCTCTTCGGAGCGGCGCAATAAGCTTGGGGGTATGCCAGCAGGCTTGTCGAGTACATCGAGCGAGCTGGGGAGATTGTTTTTCTGTAGCAGCCTTTTCACATACGATGGGTTAATATGTGCATTTATTAAGCAAACAGAAGTTGTACCTTGTAATTTCTGCGTCAAGCTCCTTTGCTTTGCCTTCAACTTCTTCTTTGATCCAGTTTTCTCTCCGATCGACATATAAGTCTATTTCTCGCGGGTTAGCTCAACGCGAAGAACAACTTCATATGATAGGCTGACGCACCAACAGCCATGCGTACACCATACGCAACCAATCCAGAGAACAGCGCATTTTCAGAATCTCCAAGTTTCAACGAAGGATCTTGGAGTTTACTACTGATGATACTTTGTACCATATTTGCCCCAGTGATAGGTGGAAGAGTCGATTCAGGCGGAACGGTTTGGTGGTATATCAAATCATTATCTTTTTGCGCACGAGCAAAGTTGGCATCTAACGTCTTGGATAGACTCTGGCCAATGACAGCGTCAGCATGAATCATCAAGTCAAATAGATGACAAAAACCTTGAGATCGTCAATTACAGCCTTGGCTACGCCTTTCGAGGCTCGTTCTAGGCCTCGCTTCACCTCGTTCTGAGCGATTTTCAGTCTACCAAGCTCGATTCCATATCTTGAAGCTATTCAGGAAAAGAATCATGTAGGTGTAGGGTAAACAGCCACGTACTTGTGAGTGTGAAGATCACTGCGGCTTAGTCTAAATTGCGCAACGCCCTCGAAGTGGTGTTTCTTGAGGGTTAGATGGTCCACCCACTCCTAGTGCTCAGGTTAGAGATATGTGTTTCGTCGAGTCACGGGAGCTATACGTACTTGAGGAAAGGCTGGAGGAGATAGACTTGTGGCTGCAAATAGCGCATCATCGTAGTATATGGACACCTAAATGTTATATCAAAGAAAGGTGTGGCGCACGAGGATGGAAGTACACGCACCTGTTTTGCTAGCTTTGAAAGAGTTCCGTCTTTGTACGATTCTGTTTGGGATGTAAGTTCATTTCGAGGATGCGTTGGTGCACTACTCACCCATTGAAGCCCTCTGCCAGAAGCATTCTTGAGCCTGAGCAAGCATCAATAGCTCTAATGACTTCAGGGCAGACTCGGTGAGCTCGGAGGGCATGGTTACAGACTGCCCTAGAGAAGAGGCTAGCGCTGGTATGACTTCTTTCGAGAGGTATTGTATAACGCCAGCAGCATTCTAAGGCAGAGGTAATTAAAAACATCCGGTTTTAGCCAAACTGCTCACCTGAAAGTTGGAAACGACAGCTTTGATATCCTCGGCGTTGTTCCGACTTCCAGCAGTTCCAAGCTGAGAGTAGAGAGCAGCAAGGTTAAACAGGACGCAGGCGCGTTCAAAAACTAGATCTTCAGCGGAACAAGCACGCCTTGTGATTGATGGGAACGCCGGCTCGTAGGTGAAATTCAATCCTATCTACAGCTTGCATGTTATCGGTTATGGCCCAGAGTGACGTATTGCATTGGCTTACATTCGCGGGGAACTTGGTCAACAATAAGATGAGTTGGGCGTGGTATCTAGGGATGGGTTAGTGGGGTACATGCGCGCAATACTATAGCACTGACAGAAACCCGGCTTCGACCCGATTGACATGTACATAGCCCCCTACGCCCTCCCGTCGTAGCTCACTCCAGCGGGTGATATCCCATTTGAACGCGTCAGGGTGGGAGTCGGTGTGATGGAATTCTATGTATGATTCGACCGCTTCCTTGATTTGGGCAGGCAAGGTCTGCTTGAACGGAATATGAAGCTGATTGGGCATATCGTGGTCGGACAAGGGAGGTTAAAGGGGCAGTCACGTGGTGGATCCTAAGGAGGCTAATGGGTTGTTTGGATGGTGTTGGATATCTACTTGAGGTTATGGTTGCCGGAGAACAATACTATTGTGTGGCGGGCTGGAGTACCCGGTGCCGAATGTGCACGCAGGCAGAATCAGAATGGAAGGGCTGGGGGCGGCGCTAGAACAAGCTGAAACAACAGAAGATCCAATTCCGGGGGTGGAACGGCGTCACGTGGACAGTTGCCAACTCTCACTTTACGACGACGACCGCTCGCAGCGATAGCTACGCCTAGAGCGAAACCCTGTAGATACCCCCCTCGTATTTTCAGCTCTAGTCCCCGCTCTATTCTCGCCCTCGACGCGCAACTCCCGTGGTTGGACCCCCTGGCCCCCTGGTTGCCCCTCTTTCGATCAACCCTGTACAGGCTGTAATAGTGCTTTCAGCGCAATTCCAATAGGGATATATTCGCACTGCTAATTATCGTCGATCAGCTGTACTTGCGCCATGTCGTCCTACGTCTCGGAGCCATCGTCTCCCAGCATGTCGTCTCGTCGCCTCACAAACCGCACCACCCAGGGCGGTCGCTACTCGGTCACCGCCCTTTTCAGCATGGCTGCAGAGCAGGATGTTGAAATCGAGGACGACTTGGCACGAGGTACGCATTTCAGCTCTTTCAACTCTCGCCCTTCTTTTGCCACACGCGTGTGCAAAAATCCCACAATGGTCTTTCAATGCATTACTCTGCGGAGCTTGAGTAGCAGACTCCTATCCCTTGATAACCGTTTTATGGCTGCTATCCGCTCACTCAGGTTTACTTGACTCGTGCTTACTATAACTGCTCTACCTCAGCTCAAAAGCGTCTGCGGGATCTCAAAGCGCGCATCTCCTCCCAGTCCAAGAAGAATTTTGTACTCGAGCGAGACGTCCGATATCTCGATTCGCGAATTGCGCTCCTCATCCAGAATCGTATGGCACTCGACGAGGTAAGGCTGCCACTAGCAGTTGTTTGTGATGCAATACGCTTACTTTGGGCTCCTAGCAACACGAAGTCGAGCAACATCTCGAGGAGCACGATGCTACTGAAGGCAGTTTTCCTGACGATCGCAAGCTTACTGTAAGCCAACAATGATTTTGCTTGTGGGACTGGATTGATAGCTGATGCTATCACAGCAATACTCCAATCTATTTTTTCTGCTCCAATCTGAGCCCCGCCACATCGCCTCCCTTTGTCGTCTAGTTAGCCTGGCAGAAATCGATACCCTCCTTCAAACGGTCATGTTCACGTTGTACGGGAACCAATACGAAAGTCGAGAAGAACATTTGCTGCTGACCATGTTTCAGGTGAGCTACTCCTCACTTGAGAAGCATCGCGTGCTAACCGAATATCGGATATAGTCTGTTCTATCTGCCCAGTTTGAGACAGCGACGGAATTCGGGTCCCTTCTTCGCGCCAATACCCCTGTCTCTCGCATGATGACCACCTACACCCGACGGGGGCCAGGACAAAGCTACTTGAAGGGTGTTCTTGCGGAGCGCATCAATAGCTTGATCGAGCACAAGGACTTGAACCTTGAAATCAATCCACTCAAGGTTCGTGATATGATGAGGTTCAATCAGCACATCAACTAAAGGAACGCTATCTAGGTCTACGAGCAGATGATCAACCAGATTGAAGAAGACACCGGCACACTTCCCGATCATCTTCCTCGCGGTGTTTCGCCCGACGCAGCTGCTGCAAACCCAGACGTTCAAGCAATCATCGCTCCACGGCTCACCATGCTCATGGAGATCGCCAACAGCTTTTTGATGACCATTATCGATAGCCTAGAGATGGTCCCGTATGGGATTAGATGGATCTGCAAACAGATCAGGAGTCTCACCAAGGTATGTTTGAATAAGAATCTGTGCACCTTGTCTCCAACATCTGAGCCTCATGTAGCGAAAGTACCCCGACTCTACCGACTATGCCATTTGCTCGCTCATTGGTGCCTTCTTCTTTTTGCGATTTATCAACCCTGCCGTCGTTACACCACAAGCGTATATGCTTGTCGAGGGTGTACCTGCTAAACATCCACGGAGGACACTGACTTTGGTGCGTTATATTGAAAACGGGATTTCATATATACTGATACTCGATATAGATCGCCAAGATGCTTCAGAATCTTGCTAACAAGCCATCGTATGCCAAGGAAGCGTACATGAGCACCTTGAATCCGTTTGTCGAGAACAACAAGGCACGGATCAACGTGTTCTTGAATAACTTGTGTGAAGTTGGGGATTTCTACGAGACTCTCGAGGTATGAATAAACAGCTAGCGTTGGTAACCATTGACTAATATCTTGTGGCACAGCTGGACCAATACATGGCACTCTCCAAGAAGGACTTGCAGATCAATATCACCTTGAACGAGATATACAACACCCACTCCTTGCTTCAACAGCATATTGAGGCTCTTGTATGTTTGATCACCTCTCTCCCGCTCTTTGTCCTAATCCATCTGTTTGTAGTCACCCAGCGATAAGCAGCACCTTCGAATTCTGACTGACGAGCTGGGGTCTGCACCCGGTCAAGTGCCTCGCAAGGAAAATCGTACGGTCGAGCTCCCGCTGTTCAGTCGCTGGGAGACTCCTATCCAAGACGTCGCACAGGCTCTGATGTCCGAGAACAACGTCACCCAAAACGACATTCTCTACATGGAGGCCAAGTCCATCTTTGTGCACCTTCTACGATCGATGCCTCAAGCCACGGATAAACGTCCCATCAACCTACCAGCGGTCGCAGAGCGTGCTGCAACGACCAAGGACGCCACACTTGTCCGCAAGGGGATCAAGGTCAAGGAGATGCTTCGCGAACTCGAAGAGCTTAAGATTGTGGACAAGGCCGACGATTACAAGCTCATGCGAGAAGAAGTTGCTGCTGAACTGGTGCACCTTGGCAACATGCGCGAAAAGGTCCTAATGGAGACGCGTTCCCTTGACTCGGTGTACAAGACGATATGCGACCACAACAACTATCTTCGTTCGCAACTGGAACAGTACAAAGCGTACCTGCAGAACGTGCGGTTGACGAGTCAGAAGGACCGTGGGACGACTGGTGTAGGTGTGGTGACATTCGGAGGAAAGGAGCGGAAGCCAGCCAAGGCGGCCGTGCTTGGTCCCTATCGGTTTACGCATGCTCAGTTGGAGAAGGAGAGCATTATCGTTGAGAGTAATGTTCCTGAGAATCGGTAAGTTGGCTTGGCCTAGTCGCCTGAATCTGTGGCTCATTAATATTATAGGCGACCGAATATCTACTTCAATATCTCATCGCCTACCCCTGGTACTTTTATTATTGCTCTCCACTACAAAGGCCGCGATAAGGCTATTCTAGAGATGGATTTGAAGATTGATGACTTGTTGGAGAAGGTTCGTTCCAGCAACTTGAGTTCGTCCGGCTCGCGCTAATACCTCAATTACTACAGCAAAAGGACAATAAACACCTTCTCGATCTAGAGTACGTGCAACTGAACGTACCCAAGGTGCTGGCGCTCCTCAACAAAATGTTCACTCGCCGTTAGACTATTCCCTTTGCTTCGTATCTATGTGCCCGACTGTCCTTTCCCGTTTCGATTCGTTTGTCTTTTTTGGAGTCTTTTTCTCTCTCTTTGGCTGTGTCCTTTTCCACCCATTGTAACATTTATTCGTGTTTGAAGATGTTCTTTGACGTCTACGCGATACCATGCGCACGGGGCGATTCGAGCCCTGTACGTGTCTTTTGTGCTGTAATGTGTTGTCGAAATGTAATTGCTGGAAGACCTGTTGTATGTAACTCGACCAAAAGTCTCGTCCGCAGCCCTCGGCAAGTCAGTGTAATACGGTCGGAAAAGTTGGGGGAGGTTGCAGCCAAGCGCCGGGCTCCCCGCAACGCAAAAGAGGCAATTCAACTAGCGCCAGCTTTTCCGTCTCTTACACACTGCCTTGCCCCTAAATCCGATCCCTCTGAGAGGGTTCAACTGAACAAGGACCGACACCTTCCTGCATGTCGTGATGGCGCCTGTACTTGGTGTACTCCCTCTTTTTACGTTTTTCTTTTTTGCGACAGCGGTTGTTGGGCTAGCAGACTCGTCGGGGCTGGCTCGGAGGAATATACCAAAGGTTGAAATTGTGGCAAGAAAGAGTATTGCTGGGTCAGGAGCAGCTGCGCTGGAGAAACGGGGCAATGCGAGTGTGGAATATCTGCGGTATACTACCCAGTAAGTTCAGCATCCTGTCTCGCCTCGTCTCCCTAGTTCGTCTCGCTCTAATGCAGGTTTCGTAGATCTTACAACGCTCTTACGACTATCGGACCATACTCCTTCCTCCTCTCCCTCGACACCGCCTCTTCCGATACCTGGGTCGTCTCTTCAGCCTGTCGTACCTCCTCATGTCGTGATCTTCCTTCCTACCCTGCGAGCCTTCCTAGTTCTTCCTTTACTTCCATCGCAGACAACACTACTGGGTTTCATGTCGGTTTTGTGGACGGAACAAGCGCAGATGGGTTTGTGGCTCGAGAGAACCTGGGGATTGGCGGGTTTCTATTGAGTGGACAGGTGTTTGGTGAGTTTGTTCCGACAAACGTATTCTGGGTAGCTTGAGTGGGCAGAGAGCTATTCGCCGGCTGCGGTGTCAAAGTATCTTCCCACTAACTTTCTGTTACGCCCAACCTTTCAGGCCTTGTCAACGACACGAACCTAACATTGGCGTCTGGCGACGTCAAATCAAGCGGTGTGCTCGGGCTTGGTTTTCCTCGACTATCATCAATCGCTAGAAATGTGCCGGGTAGTAAGTCTCTTGCGTCTCTGCTCCATTTAATCTGTCTCATCACGTAACTTTAGCTGTTCCTGCTATTGCTCGGCTGGCTCAACAGGGCGACTTGTCGTACCCTATGTTTGGGCTCAGTCTTGAGCACAATGATACGGGGACCTTGAGTTTAGGTAAAGTGGGACGCCGTTTATGTCTGGCCATTATCTAAAACTCTGGTTTCTCAAGGTGCAATCGATGCAGATGTAGTATCGAATCTGTCTTTGATAGCGTGGCACAACGTGGCGCCTTTTCCGACTCTGCCTACGGACAATTCATCCATCTATCTGCAATGGGCAATCCACATGTCAGGCATATCAGTAAGTGTCTCTTTGTTTTGAATAACGGTCGGCAAACGAACATGGTCACAGGTGAACGGCCAACACATTCCAATCAACTCTACGTATCCTGCCATAGTAGGCAACCAACCTCTGGCGCTTTTAGACTTGTGGGTGACATTCCCAGCTCGTTGGTTATTTGGGCTAAAATGAGTCACAGGGGCACAAATGGCATGTTTGGTCCAGCAAATGATGTACGTCTTGGCTTCCATCGCGGGTTCGTGATCTACAGATCTGAGACCAGGTTTAGGTGGCGAAGATTTTTGGGTTGATCCCGTCCAGTCGGCTGGTGGGAGACGGGCAGTACGTTGTTCCATGCGAGACTACGGCCAATATGGGTTTTACTTTTGGGTCAGTGGTCTTGGCAATCTCGAGAAGTGGGTCTTAAATATTATTATTTTGTAATTTTAGGTCTCAAAATTATACGTTGCAACCGCACGATTACATCTTTGCCCGAGTAGAGGACCCACCAAATATGTGTCTAGCGTGGCCGAGAGCGACCGCACCGAGCGATGACGGGATTGATTGGCAGCTTGGGACACCGTTTTTGAGGACGGTGTATTCGATATTCAGGTAAGTTTGTGGTTTCCTATTTTGACACGACTTGAATGTTTTTCTGGCCCTAGCTACGGCATTAACAACAAGGAACCTCCTAAGATTGGGCTTTATCCTTTATCGTCGGCTATGGTGAACGACACCCCAGAGGTAGTGTCAAACATGTTGTCGTCAGAGTCGGCGACGTTTGCAACGACATTGCCCAACTTTGTGCTCCCTACACCGACATACACCACACCGCCTTACATCTTCTCACCTTTGCCAACTTCGACTGCGTCTGTTACCACAAGTTCTGCTTTGGGTTCATCTAGATCAAGCACGTCAACATCAAAGTTTATATACTCAGTGCCTACTCCCGGCCAGCTCGAGGACAATGGGCTTGGGGCGAGCACGTACAGCGCGCTCGTCACGCGTTCGAGTGGAGCCTTGCTTCCCACCGAGCACGTTTCTTTTACGGTGATCACAGACTCGAGTGGCGTCCGAACAACACAGCCGATGCCGATGCAGACGGCGGTGCTCGGCGGGCCAGACACCAGCGCCGGGCAGAGAACAAACGTTGGGACAGGGTTATGGACTATTATAGGACTTTTCTGCTTTGCGTTGTGTATTATAGTATAGGAGCTCTTTCATCTAATTGATCTTATACAAGTGGAGCGAGGGGGTGCGTCAAGTTTATCGGATGCCTAGTTCTCACGGAATGGCGTGTAAAAAGCAATGCACGGCGATGGCGATATACTTCGGGTGTGGTCCGAAAGATAAGATCCAAGTGGACCATGTGTGCTGCTGCACCCCCGTGCGGTTATTGCCTGGATGGGCAGACAGGGGCGGAAAGCAGGATGTCTACACGAGGCCCCGTACACCGCGCCAGACTCGAATGACTCGCTCCCGACACTTGGAACGGCGCACGAGAGACACGTTGCGGCGGCGTACGTGGATCGGATGTGAGTGGTGGGTGACAACAGCCAAGTCATATTCGGACAAGGTGCATATACAAGGAATGAACACGTTGTGCAATCACTGCGCAAGTCTTTGAGAGACGGTGCACCGGGTCCCCATTACCCGATTGGATATGGCTTAAAGCCGAGAAACGCCCCAGCACCAGACCTGAACCTGAACCCGACCGCGACGATGGCAACGACCGCAACGACGATGCCCAGCACAGCAACCACGTACCTTGATGCCACCGCCCACGACCTTGAAGACGTCTCTGACACCTCGAGCATCGGCTCGGGCGACTGGACGGACCTGAGCTCGGCCCATCCCGACGATGCGTCCGATGCCGCCAGCCTCGACGGCGATGGCAGCACGCGCCCCGTCAGCGCCATCGGGACGTTTGAAGACGGCAGCGAAGAAGCGTGGACGACGGCGGAGGCAGCGACCAGCCCCTCGGCGTCGCTGTATGCCTCGGCGCATGCTCCCCTCAACCCGTTTGAGCACGAGACCAGCAGCCACGGCGCGCCCAGCCCTGATCCTTCCCCGGCGTATGCGACGTACAGCCCCCTGGATCCATTCCGTGCGGCGGTGGACGAGGCGAGCGGCGGTGGGGGCCGCGAGTCGGGCAGCGCTCACGAGCTGCAGCTGATTCTACCTGATCCGCTCGAGCGCTCCGAGTCGACAGTAGCCGCCGACCTCTCCTTTTCAGACGATGCGGTCCTCGCGGCCTCCCCTGCCATTGTTGTTTCGCTCGCCGGCGTCCCGCCTTCCGTCGCTCAGCGCGCCACGGTTGTGGCGGATGTTCTCCGTGCCGTGGCCAAAGCCACCCACGCGTCCTATGTTCGCCCCGACTATCGCAACTTTACCACTCTCTCTGATCTCCCAAAGCGGATCAAACTCGCCCAGGAGCACCCCAAGGAGATATCGGTCTTGGTTTGTGATCACACCCATGATGCCCAGGTCCGTCCATTTCACCACTTGTTTTCACTGTGACTGACCTTTATCCAGAATCATTCTCATGACGATGCTCCGTCCGTCTTGGTGGCCTTTACAGGTGATTTGCACCACTCGGACTTCCCTCAAATCCCTATCCACTCTATTCTTGTCCCCGTTGTCGTCAATGATGCCGCCGGCCCTGTTGTTCTCTTTGACGAGGAGCGCGACGACCGAACAATCGACGAGACTGCCGTGGACGTCGACGATCTAGTGTGTCGCCTCACAAATACGTTTGCTGCGGACCATCACTCCGATACCGCCACCCAGACCGCTGTCGATACCTTTGATGGTAGATCTCTCGCCAGCGAATACTTGGACGAGGCCATACTCAACACCGACTACGACACGCCTGACGAGAGGACCGAGAAGAAGCTCGATGAGCGTATGTCTCTCAAACACGAGTCCAGTCCGCGTGTAATCCAGGACTTGGACGGCCCAGAGCTAGCCGATGTTCTCAAGCACGCTGCTCGGGTCGTTTCTCCACGTTGGGCTACGGCTTGGTAAGTTGGTTTGAATCACTCGTTCATAGCCATACTAACCATCATTTTAG
>JAYRCO010000595.1:0-21103 GCA_037042815.1 Ceratobasidium papillatum
TCCAGGTTGGGAGCCAGGTTGAGGCCCAGGTTGAGGCCCAGGTTGGAACTCAACCTGGGTCCAACCTGTTTTACCCTAATAACCTCGTCGTACCAGCTCATCTGCCGGTTTGGTTCACTGTCGCTCACATGCGTGGACACGCCACTGCGACGATCAGCGCCCGCAGCTAGGCTACGTCCTCGGCGTACAGGTGAGTCAATTATACTGTTTCTTTGAACCATGTACTGAGACTGCCGTAGGGGCAAAGCCTCGTTGTCGTCACTGGCGTCCGACGCCACTACGCGACTGGTACGGGCGGTATAATACCGTTCGGTTTCATCATCACCGCCACTGAGCCTAGTCGTCGTGACGTCTTGATGGCTAGTGGGTGTCGAAGGCTCAACCTCAAAATGGGGAGCGACCGGGGCTACTACTTCTTGTACAGGAGCCACCTGGTCATGGGGGTCTTCGAGGGTTCCATCTTGGTTGGACCCGAGCTCCTCCCTCGCGACTATGCGCGCCTCTGACTCATGCCAGGCATCCGACTCGTGCCGGGCATCCGACCTGCGTCGGGAATGAGATGCATCGAGGCCTTGTGGCCAGGTGATGCGACGGATCGGTGGGGCTCGGCCCGTGATGGCGACGTAGGCAGTGGGCGTAGGTCGGGACCTTGGCGCACTCGGCTCGTCGTTCCGTCGTGTAACCGATCCCCCGTCGGGGACTCGGTCGACCGTGATAGGGTACGTGGTCATAGGGTTCGGGAACGAGGTAAGCGTGAACATGTTGGTTCCCGTATCCGACTCACTTTCGTCCTTAACGGTGTGTATGCCTGCCTTTCGGGTACGCTTTCGCGCAGCAGGTTGTACTTCGGGGTCGTAACGACGACCACTACGCAGAGACCGGCTCATACGTACTACCTAGGTTTGAGTATAAAGTGTTTTTGTAAAATTAAAAAAGGTGAGTGAACGGCGGCCAACCCGTCACTCGAACGAAAATTTAAACTTATCGGTGTCTACTTTCGTAGGTCAAAAATGAAAGGTCCTCCTCGCTACGAGAGGTGTCGATAAACCGGTGAGTGTCACACGAACGAATGACCAGCTTAGAAACACTTGATTCGTAGGTAAAGGGAGAGAAGGATACAGGAGGGGAGAGGCCGCATACGGCCTCATATCTCCTAAGAATGAGAGCGCGCGTGGGAAAGCTGAGTCATAAGACAATCAGGGTTCAAGCCACCTAAGCGCCGGAATCAGGCTCAGGCCTCGGGCGCTCGGGAAACTTACAGCACGGCGATTCTGGATTGCTTGAGACCGTAAATATGTTAATTGAAAGGGCAACATCTAAAATTAAAACATTGCATTGCATACATGACACGAGGCTGGATTGAGTCAGATACAAAGCAAATATATATACTAGGTGAAAATACTACCGCTGAGCGAGCACTGAGCTAAATCGTCCAGAGAAAGACTCCACAACGGTTTCACAGCATCTTGAACTGATTGGTAGCAGAAGCACATACCACGGATGACTAAGGCGATCCTTACCCAAGTATACAGCTCTTGAAACATAAGATGCAACCTATCTCCCTGCATTTTGCACAACGTGTATGCACCGCGGGCTATGGAAATGTATAAACACAATTTGAGAAATCTGAAGGTGCGTATATGCGTACAGAAATTGAGCACAAACGCATAGAGAGAGAACACGTGTTCAGATATTGGAAGAATTCGGAGTAAAGTAACTTAGTTTAGGCAATGCGAGAGGACCAGGCAAATGTAAGCGTAGAGCCGAGGCATCAGTACTGACTCAAGTTTGACGATCTAATCTCTCGGCCTGACATAAAGTGGCAAGAGCCCTAGCGTGATTACCGCTCTTACAATAGGATGAGGTATGTATATATAGGACATAACGTGCCCGGCGCCGTGACTGAACTGGATATGAGAAGGATGAGTGTACTCAGGGAATATAGTTCGACTAAGTACAGGCGCGCAAGCGCCGCTCCACTACACGAAAAAAAAACTTGAACCTAAACCCAGGCGCTGCGACTGGGCTTAAAGTTCATACTGTGAGTAGAACGGATACAGGACCAAACGATGACAAAGCGCCACATCCGTTACAGCACGTTGATCATCAGCCTCGAGGTGCCATCTACCCTCGACCACTGTAATACGTACGATGTCTGAGAACAAGCTTGTAAGCACCCGTACTATCATATATAATGTGCTAGAGCTAACCTGATTGATCATAGCCCGAGGTGGTACTTGGTGCATTGAGGTTTGCTAAGCATCAAGCAATCCCTAGCTCACAAAATAAGAAGGTGGCGAGCGATAAGTCACCTGTGAGCTCGTAGAAACTGCTATAAGCTCACTGCTTTCCTCTATGCTGATCTACTGTATGTCCAGGATACCTCATTTGCGAGCAATGTTCCTCCCATTGGCTTCAGGCGCCCAGCTGCCGAGGAACGCATGGCAGCAGATAAACCGGGTCAAGAGCTAGCGCACGATGCAACGATCTGGGAGTTGTATCTGGAAGAAGCAGACGAACATGATCAAGAACTAGTGCGGGGCCGACACACCAGTCTTGACCTATTATTACTATTTGTGAGATTCTATATAGATTGTGGGGCAATTAATATAACAGGCGTTTAATTTAGGCAGCCCTGTTCTCTGCAATACTGACCGCTTTCCTTATCGAGTCCAAGGATTTATTACAGCAAGATTCTGCCGACTCTTCCGTTGCTCTATTGCTCATGATTGCACAATCTCAACAACGCATGGAGCTTGGAATATCTCCACCAGATAACTCATCGATTGTAGATATCCCTCCCTTCTCCCCCACAATGTTATTGCGTTGGATCAACGGTCTTTGGTTTATATCTTTAGGCCTTGCCCTTTCTGCGGCACTCATTGCTATGTTGGCTAAAGAGTGGCTAACGGCGTTTCTTGCTTCTCGGCCTCGACCTCCACATAGCCATGCACTTCTGCGGCAAGCTAGACTAGAAGGTCTGGACCGCTGGTGGGCTTTGCACATCATTGCACTACTACCTACTCTACTCCATGCCTCGTTATTGCTGTTCGCAGTCGGGCTAGTGATGTATCTATGGACTCTAGATATTGCAATCGCTGTGGTACTGTCCGCAATTGTTGGTGGGACCCTACTATTTTATGGGATCACCGCGGTCTTAGGCGCTGTATATGAATTCTGCCCTTTTGTGACAGAAGTTTCTGGTTATGTACGAAGAGCTACTGTTGCAGTTTTGGGCGGTCAGCAGCGCAACCAGCACAAAAAGCTCTCGAGATATCCAACTGTAAAGGATCTCCAGGCTTTGAGTTGGCTCGCAAACAATGCTCGTGACCCAGCCGTAGTTGATTGTACGTACCAAGCCCTAGCTGGACTGTATAACTTGCCGAAACCTGCCGAAACCTGCCGAAACCCCTGCTGGGACGAATACACTTACTTCCGACCAGAATGACACGAAGCTATACGGTTTCGCAGCGCAAATAGCAGAAGACAATACTATTAGCACTCTACTATCTGCAATAGTCCAGCGTTTTGAACGACTCACAACCGACCCATATGAATTGGCTGGAGCCTCCGATGGTTGCCTCACGAGATATTTACAAGGAATACTTGCGTTGTCGAGCTACATACGCTCCAACTTAGGAGACTCCGCCCTGGTCAACGCGCAGGGTGCTCCACTACCATCAACTATCAATCGACACACACGACGTCTGAGCGAGTTGCAGACTCCTCTAGCTACCGATATTGTTCAGCATGTGAGCCTTCAGAAGATTCAACGTAACTATATTGATGCATATACCTGAACTCAACCTAGACTTCGCCATTTCAACTTCTGAGTATGACCAGGAAGATATTCGAGAACGACGGGTTACTTCTAAACGCGGACGCGTATACGGGTCTTCTTGTTACTGAGATGGATATCATAATGCTAGCCGCCCTGGATCTAAATGATCATTGTTCTACAGAGGTCAGGAATCTGGCTTCGGTTGCTCAAAACACAGCGTACATCGGCGCTCACGTGCTAGAAATCATACCTTCCCAAGGACGAGTTGACACAGTTCAGAATCTTCGCGCCCATTACAGCAGTTGGCTGGCTCATGTGACCGTGGTTTTACGATTACATGCAGATGGCGTCATTACAATTGGAACGCGCGCTTTGGACGATATCTTCAAAGCAATGACGCTAGCAACGCAGCACGACATTCTCAATCCTGTAAAATCGATTAGTACTCATCACCCTCGAGAGGGGACCTCCGGAAGCTGTGCTTATCAGTTCGTGGTGCCTTTCAACGAGAATACGTTATTCCACATCAAGTCGGACGACTTGTGTGCAGGGCCTCTCGGAACTCTTCTGAGTGTCTTGCGTCTCCGTACGAGTCCTCACGGGCCTGAATCGCTCGTTCAAACATGTCTTGGTGCCCTAAAAGCATACTCTGCTTGGGCACCCGTTTTGCTTCAGCAAGTTCTAGATTTACCTGAACGAGATGAACTACGGAAACCATTCGATTTAAACGCTCGAGGGGGCACCCCCAGCTCCGATATGATTGGTATTCGGTACACTACAGTCCGGCTGGCGTTACTTACAATTCGATTTCTGGCGCGGGCCTACCCTAATGCTGCGACAGCACATCCTAGCTTTTGCAAGCAAGTGCTCGGCTTGATGGACTTTTGTCTCCTAGAAGAAATCGATGCACCATCCAGAAAAGATTCGTTCCGCGCACTTTCTGAGGAGGGTGGGAGCCTTGTTGAGTTTGCCGGCGAGAGTAAGGCAAACTATGCTTTGCTGACTCCAGCTATCAAGCTGAATCTTATCAATGCTAGTCGACAGAGAACAACCAGCAACGATGTAACCGCCATTGAAAGTTCTTTCACGCCAGCATGTTTCCCTCCGTTTATACGAATGGTAGCTGAATCAGCAATCGAGAAGGATATAATGTCTCATCTGCTACAAATCATGGTCAGACGACTACGCGCTAGCCATTCTGCCACTTCGGCTGAGGATGGTTTAGGAAATGGCATACCGTCTATTAAATATCTCCGCCGTTTCACTCACTCAGGCGATGGATTTTCGGCTCTTGCCTACGCCGGTGCCGAAAAGAACTACATACAAGAAGTCGCGGAAGCGACCATCGGTATTGTGAACCTCGCTGCCAGCAGGGATGAGAGCTTGGTGGTCAAGATAAGTCCTTCGGCACTACTCGGTCTATTGGATACAACTGCTCTAGTAGTTGAATACTGCCGAGGCATTGGGAATCCCGAACCAATGTTGTTCCAGTTCTCCGACGACTTTCTTAATCTCTTATCTACAGTCCCTGAGAATTCCAAGTCATTCTTACTCCTATGTAGCCACTCAGCATTAGAAGATTTGATATCTGCCTGGGAGGCCACAACCAACTCGGAAGCAATCCTAGCGCTGACCAAGAAGCTTGATTCTGTTCGCTCGTGGGATGGATGGAAGATTTTGGTAGCTCAGCTACGCGAGAGGATACGGAAGAAGCATATGGAGGCTGCAAATGTCCAGCATACGCAGCAGCCTCCAATAGAAGAAGTCAATGAAAACACACCAAGAAGCTTTCACTCAATATGGAGACTACTGACCTAAGGCGTCAACGGTCGTGTATGCGCATAACTTCACGGTTAGTACCCCGAGAATCTGTTTATTCAAACCCATATCAGACCACGTTTTTCTAGGCAGAACCGAAAGTTTACTTGGGCTTGGACTGTCATTTTTGAGGTAGCTCAGCTACCAGCAACCACGCCATGACAATATGATGTACCACGTTATGAATAACATATCTAATTGATAGGAGTACTTTTGGTCGTTCTCTACCAAAACCAAATTCTCTCCGGAAGGCCGAGTAGCGCTCCGGAGACTTGTACCGCTGGGAGCTTAACCCCCCGCATAGGGAGAACGGGGGTAGCCCTCGGTAGCGCTCATGAATCAGAGTTAGCATCATCTACCAAAGCTTCGGGTTCTCACAAGGGTTCGCACGACAGCCCGAGAATCAGCCCGCTAAGTAGCAAATTGGGTTTTGGCAGAGTTTAGCTGAACAGAAGTTTAGAAAACTGTAGGGAAACCCCGAATATATCACCAGAAAGCAAAGCTGCTCGAACACCCGGGATACCTGGATGCGCAAGCCGACATAGATGATCTAAGAAGTGTTACCGCCGCGTCGGAGTATTATTACAACAACTTCAAGTAGGTAGCCAAACGATCACGAAAGTGAATGAATCTTTGATATCTTCGTAGAGCGAGACATTCGTGAACATATGGAAGACTGCAAATGCAACGCTGGGTGCAGCCAACAATAACTTCATGATGATGTGAGGTGCGAGCGTCCCACTCACACCATACACACACAATGGCTTGGTGCTTGAGCTGAGGTTGCAGTCTTCTAACTGTATGCAAGCACTAAAGAGTTATAATAGAATTACTCGTCAATTTTTTACTTAAATTGATGCACCAAAGCGTTCTCCTCAGACAGTGGACGCTACAGCCAGCCGTAACCTGGCTATCGCAGCACGGACACTGCCACAACCGGCTGCAAGCGATTGGCCTGGTGCCAAAATCTTGACGAAGTCTTATACTTCCCAAAACCGGCTGCAGCTGAGGTACTTTTTTTTCTGATGTTTGCCCATATGTCCGTGTATCACGTTTGTGTGCCGTTATAGCCACTGCTTGGGCGGGAACCAACCAATCGATCTCTCGCAGGATACAGCCAGCTTGCCGCAAAAGGTCCCGATAGTCATTTGGAAGAGCTAGACCCTGCGGACTTTCTACAAGAAAAACTGTGACGACGACTAGATACTTAGGGCACAGCGTTTGAGAGAGGATGGCTCAGCTAATTTTCTAGTTTGGACACCATATTTGTATGTACATTTAAATAACCGTACTCGCAACAATTGAGGCAAAAGCTTTTAGAAATGAATATAAAGATACAGAGGTGCCTACAGTCATATACATCGATTCGCTCGAGTCAGCGCAGCTCGTACGGTGTGACTCAAAACCAGAACTTATCGACAGCCAGCATCAGACCTGAATAGCGTTGCGGCGAGACAGAGATGTTCGATAGAGACGTCGTATCGATCTCGACATTTTGCTGATGATAATTGCAAACCGTCTCGACTTGAGCCGATGAGACTCGGCGGTTCAGGGGGAAGGCCGGTCACGTGTAGTGCCACACAAAGCTGTGCTCGCAGTGGGTACCCACAACCCCCGCCTTGAAAAGGGCGCAACACGAGCAAAATACTTAGAATGATGATGTAGCATATTAGCTGGCGTTTTGGTTTGAAACCGTAGGTTCTCTGGTTCCAGAATATCGTGTACGAGGTATTCAGCTATTTCCTGGTTATCCCGTTTTAGTTACATACAAAACTTATTCATATGTCTAATCGGCGGACGAAGTCCTTCGAGATAGGGGTCGTCTCGATGACAAACATTCGAGAGCCGCCGTTACCGGATCAACACCCTGTATTGTCTCGTCTCGTCTCGTCTCGTCTCGCGGCAACGCTAGACCTGAATTGACCCCGAGCACTAAATCGGACACTTCCAGTCGTGCTGAAACCAAAGTAACTGAAACAATGTCTCATGAAAAACGTCCTTCATCAAGTGCGGACAAACGAAGCCGCGGGCACAGGGGTTCGGAGTGATCCGAACCGAAGCGCGCTCGTGAAGTCAAATATTTTAAGCATCGAAGTGTGGGTATACGCGAGATAGATCTGGCAGGCTTAGGATATGCATTACGCGTGGTCGGAAAAAGAAGCGCTGAGGGTGCATTGATATCGATTGTCGATTTTGGAGTGGGGTTTTGACAGGGCAGCATAGCAAATTAGTACAGGTCATTTAAGCAAGAACGCTGAACAACAAGAGGCTATACAACTCGTAAAACAACGTAAGAATTTTCATACTCAAGAAGCAGAGGTTACAGTCAAATTATTGCGTCATATATGCGATTGTCGGACACCAAGGGATGAGGTCGCGACGAACGCATGGAGATTTGTCGAGAAAACAGGCTGAGAACTCGAAGGCGAGAATTTGACGAGGATTAACCCGGACGCGGCAAGTTGAATACTAGACAAAGCCCACATAGACCTGTCTTGTGCGGAACTCAACCGGTAATAGTGTATAAACGAGTAAGCGGAGCAAGTATCAGCCTCAACATATAGCAAGAAGGCATCGCTGAGGCAATCGCGATGGTATCCTATCTTAGATTCGGCCTAGTAGAGCTCCGACGGCCAGAACTATCGTCGAGTACACCATAAACGGAGGTTTCCAGGCTCGAGAGATATTGAGATGCAGGGATAGGTCCCGAGAAGTTATACTCGGGCGAGTAGAGAGTGCCGGCAGCACATATAACCGGGCCGGTGAAGCATACACGTGTCGATGTGACGTTTGAGATGGATAATTTTAGGCAAAGGTGTTAGAGGAGCTCGTTCGGTGATCATTTGATATGTCAAAACATGCTGCTGCAGCCCCCGCAGTCACAGCAGTTGAGTGGCGAGGTTCGGGATGCGGGGTGGGATTGGCGGATCCTGGGCGCTCCGACGTTGAGCATATTTGACGCGTGTTTGTCCGATAGAAAGGAAATTAGAACACCGGACCTCCGTCGTCGACGAGTGCTAACACAATCGAGGCGGCCAAGCCAGTTCATGCACGCTAGTTCCTGGCCAATTGACCGGCGTCAAGCGCTCGAGACCGGAACGGCGCGGAACGGGCTCACGTGAGTGGATTCCAGGTGATGTGATTGGTCCCCTGATCTCGACCACGACCCCAATTGGCGCAAGCACTTGAAATTCTGTTTCTCGAATAGAAAACGCGAGCCGATGGACTCCGAACGCGGAGCTCCCCGCGGGCACATGTGATCGTGCTATAAACCAGGTCTTGGCTTCCCCACATCCCCTCACCCGTCCACAGCCTATGGCGGCTCGCGCGATCGACCATGAGCGTGCACGAACAGCCGATCACCAAGAAGCGCAAACGCATGCACTATGCGTGTGTCGAGGTCCGCCCGTGCTGTCATGCTTTCGTGATTTTCGTCTAATTATGTTTGTAGTGCAACCGTCGGAAACACAAGTGCGACCGCAAGATACCCTGTGCGCCATGTGTCCAGCGCGGGATCGCAGACTCGTGTCGGCCGTTCGAGGAGGGTGACGAGCATGGCGACTTGCGCACTCGACTCGCTCGCGTTGAGCATCTGCTCGACGGCTTGCTCGCACGCGAAAGCAGCACCGGCCCCGGATCTTTGCCGGATACCGGTTCCGATGTTCGTCGACCGAGCCCAGCCAGCACCGAACGACGCACGACTGAAGAGCGAGAAGAACATCTCGATGGCGGTCTGAACGGTGCCGCCGGCAACTATTTCGGTGGAAATGCCCTGCCTTCGGTTACGTCAACATCCATCGAGGCCGAGGTCCGAGGCAACAACGGCGCATCCCATCACTCGTCTACGGTCTCCGCCCGGACGAACCAGGCGAACATCGCGCTCCGTCAAGCTATTAGAGAAGGAGCTTGTAATCCCGACGTTCTCTTGACGCTTCTTTCGGAACTCCCACCCAAAGACGATATTGCCCCCCTATTCGACATATTCTTCCGCGACATCAACCCAGTTCGATTTCCACTCCCCGAAAACGATATCCGACGCTCGTTCGACGAGCTCAACGCTTTTACTTGGGGATCAGGTCGTGAAGATGGCGATGATGGTGCCGTTCATATTCTTTTCCTCCCCCTCCTATTTATGATCATTGCTACGACCACTTTCTGCCTACCTCGCACCATTTCCAAACAGGTCGACGTTAGGACTCAAGCAAAACGATACTATCACGCTTGTAAGCCCTTTCTTTCCATGCGCTATCCCTAGTCTGATCTCTCTCTAGACCGCCGGGCAGCTTCCGTCACCGCTCTCCTACCCACAACGACAACCCTTATCTACGCACACCTTCTCGCCGCACGATTCCTCATCATCATCCGTACACCCGCCGAGGGTTGGTCTCTCCTCGGTGCGACTCTCCGATTAGCCCAGGCTCTCGGACTTCATCGAGACGGTGCTCGTCTCGGTCTGCCCTCGGCCGAAACCGAACGTCGGCGTCGATTATGGTCACACCTGTTCTATGCGGACGCAAGCATGTGTTTGATGCTCGGTCGACCGATGGGCGTACGGGTTGGAGATTGTGATGTCCAAGAGCCTGGAAAGGTTCGGTTGGAGGAAGATGCGGAAGACGAGGCTGCTGCGGCCGATGCGGATATCGAGGACAAAGTCACCCGATGGACGTTTATGGCTCTTCGACACCGGTTGGCGCAGATCACTTCGCGTGTTATCGAACATTTCCAGGATCTCACCAGCGGACGACATTACGATACTGTCATCGAACTCGATCGAGAGCTCGTCAAATTCTGGGAGGCTCTTCCGGCGTTGTACAAGATCGAGGGTGGCGAGAGGCTCAGAGAGCGTAACAGCAGGGGGCGAGACACCCGTCCAAGCCAAGACCGTGATCGGGATCGAGATCGTAGCGCGAGTCGGTCTAGAGATCGAGAAGGCAGCTCCCACCCAGATGAACCGATGGAAGATCCCGAACGCGGCCAACCGAGGGAACTAGGCGAGGAACCCGGGGCGTACCCATTCCTTGCCCTTCATCGGTTCATGATCAACACCGAGGTCCAATATGTCCGGATTGCGTTGCATCGACCATACGTTTTGAGAGCAGGCGAAAAGTACGTGTTGGATACCCCTTGTTTCTTGATGTGCGCTGACGAATATCGCTCAGGTATGATCCTTCACGAGCGGCATGCTTCGAAGCTGCTCGAATCGATCGTCGATGTCGTGAGATATTCAGACGCGAGGTCGTATGGCCAGAGGATCGGGCCCGTCGTGATCATATGGGTGGTTTATATCGATTGTTCAAGTAGGTCTTCTTTACTTCCCCCATGCTGGCATTCTTATAAAATATTCTTCCAGCTCTACGATGATTCTCGGTATTGCTCTTCTGTTGAACCCTGCCGGTCCAAATGCGTCTGAGTTGCGAGGTTACCTCGACGATGTGAGTGTCATATAATCCCACCTCGGCTATCCTATTGATATCTTGTATAGTTTATTCAACTCCACGCCAACCAAGCCGCACACGACGTCACGTCCGCTCGTGAACTCAAAATTATTCAATTATTCCGCGCAAAAGCCGACGATGCTCTCCGTCTTCGGTCCCCCATGAAACCAGGTTCGAACCCCACCATGTCCTCTCAGCCACCCAACCAAAACTCGTCTGGGTCTCGTCCTCCACGATCGTCGCGAGCGTTTACGATGGACTCGGCGTTTTCGTCCTCGAATCGTGCCTCGCCGCCTCATGGTTCGAGACGTCCGAGATCTCGGGCGAGCGTATCATCTTTGAACATCGGAACGCCCGGTGTGATCGACAACCCACCTCTTCCTCCCGGTCTATCACCTACTACACCCTATGCTCCTATCTCATTCTCCTCGCCCACAACCACGACATATGCGACGTCCAACAAGCGTCGATCTTCCAACGCAACTCTCAGTCCCACAATACCACGCGATGCTCAGAGTCTCCTATCTCCCGCTCCACGCACCGTCTCTCCTCTCCTCATGCTTGGTCTCGGAGGGAACTCGGATGGAACCCCACCAGGTTCATTTAACAACCTCTCGTCCGACGCACTTCCGTTTGCAGACGACACCCAAACCCTGTTCGATCAAGCGAGTTGGCAATACGCGATGGCAAATCCAGGCGTCGGTCTTGGATTCGATTGGTCGAATCTCAATGCTTCTGATAACGTCATGGGAGAGATCGGTTTGGGTCTTGGCGAGATGGGCGCATTTGGCCTAAATGGGTACGGCGCTGCTCTCGCCGCTCCTAGTTCGACCGCGGGCAGTACGGGCGGAGAAGACGGGACGAGCCCGCCTTCACTTCTCGTCACGAATCTTCCGGGACCAGATACGCCTGAAGGATTGTTGACGCCTGGAAGTGGCGGGCGTGTAAGGAGTGGCAGTGGATTCGGCAAGGCGCCTGAGGGATGGGGATATTGGGAAGGTTTGGTGGATGCGATCGTGAATCAGCAAGGCATTGCGGGGGGAAGCAGTTGATGAGGAACGATGTGACTTGGACTGTATCCGTAGATGTTTCTTGCTATATAGAATCGTGCTGTCTATATATGCTCTGTGGTTTCGCACCTGACAATAATTCACAAAAAATTCCCACCCGAAGTTTAATCGTGCCTGTAACCAGTTTGTATCAAAGGTTTTAGTATTGATTAGAATAACCGAAAGTACATTCAAGAAGTCTCAAGAAAGCGACCAGCGCAATAGGAAACCCTTAAGAAGTCTTCATACCAGTCCACGCGTTCATCTATAGAACTTTGCGTCAAGAGCCATTCTGATATCTTTAGCTACAGACTTACGCTACATATCGAAGGAGACGTTGAATAAGTAAACTCGGTTGGTTGGTAATCAATCACCGTGGTACCACCTCGAACGATCTGTTTGCGCTCGGTTAGGTAACGGTCTGAAGCCGCGCGGATAGTATTGGACATACCGAACATCCAACACGGCCATCCGATAGGGCGACAGTGAACTCGTTTACGCCAGCATTGAGACTCTTAACTCCAGAGTTGTTGGTACCTGAAAAGCAGGTGACTTGGGCAGGTGACGTTAAGAAGACTGCGGAAGAACTAATTTAGAACGAATGGCTCTTTTAGAGGTAATAAGATAAACTCACTAGATACGTATAGCATCTCGTCCGCCCAGTCAGCGTTCTGCACGGCACCTACGCCATCGCTATTGCAAATACCAGCACTTTTCGGCTGAGAACGAGCCCACATGTAGATCCTGTACGTAAGATGAGATTGGACCGGAGAGTGGCGGAAATAAAACGAAGAATCGATACCTATCACGACTGATTGTTGGCTGGATCCCAGTCTTGAACCACAAAGCGTAATATCCAGTGAGGTCTGCCCAAGCTGAAATGCAGAAGTAAGGATTCGAGCCGGTTTCCATTAGAACGGGCTTACCAGAGTGATCGGTTGCGTTGTTCACATAGGCTGTGTTCGCCGGTATACTTCCAGTCATAGGTCCGATGTACTAAATGTATCGCGATTAGTCGCCTTGAAATATCTTCTAGACGTGACACTTACATGAGACTCGCCATAGTCGTTCCAGCTTCCAATCTCTACGAACGGTAAACTGTTCCGATTTTGGATGAGTTGACCCCAGCGTTGTGTATACATAAAGTTATCGCCACGATAATATCGACTATTTCCTCCCTATTGATGCCACAAAGATGCATACAATCAGCCATTTCTCTTAACCAGGCGGAGGAAAGGACTTACGCCTCCAAGCTTGTGGATAAAGAACCAAGGCGATGCCATGGTTAGATAGCCTTGACCAACCTGTGTGTGCTGCAGATACCAAGCGTCGTCCGCCCTAAATAAGGAGACCATCGATACCGATAACATTGAATCTCAAGCCAAAACAGCGTACCATTGTGTGTCATCTTGTCGCGTTTGTGGCCAGGCATTCCATAGTTCTGTTGGTAGTTTAGCGCTATTAATACACAAGCGATGCAGACACGTACTATATCCGTCTAACCAGGACCAGGTTGTCACAAGTTCAGACACGTCAATTTGAAAATTCGGAATAAAGTAGATTGGCGTTCCGGCGCTTGAGAGAAACCATTGCCACCCAGCAGCAGGGTTCGCCTGTCCAAATGTGCCTGAATAAGAGCGTGAATAACATGTACTCCGCAAGAGATAAGAAACGAGTTGAAACGTACACCATTGTCCTCCAAATGTGGACAAGAATGTCTTTGAGTTGTATGTGTAACGGCTCGGGTGGTTCTGCAGTGGCGTGATGAATTTGGCGATGAGTTGTTGGGCGTCTGCAGTGCTCGAGCAGGAGAATTCGGACATATCAAGAGAAATCGACACTGTATGCCTCTCTTAGTAGGGAGTACCGCGCTCGAACAACCACTTGACGTACATTTGAAGCTTGGGGCAATGGATTGCGCGGCATCGTATGCTGCCTTAACTCGATCAGGCTGCCAGCTATCCTTGCCAACATTCATGGTAAAGGCATCAATAGATTTGGACGAGGCAAGAGTGATATCTGAAGCCCAGAGTTTTTCGTCATAGTTATACGTGTTACCAACGATGACATGCGCCAAAACCTTCGAATCTGTAATCAGCGAGCGGAATTAGTAGCGAGAATTCAACTGACCGCTTTTACATCGCGTTTGGCCAAGTAGACCGGAGACGCAACAACCGCAAGTGAGCTAAAGATTATAGTAATGCCAGTTACCAATAGCATATCGACGTCGAGTCGAGTGAACACGAGGGTGTGAACGTGGAAGAGGGGAGGCAGGCGTCTACAGCATGCCCGAGCGCTCCACAAACAGTTCGACACCTAGAGATTCCCGCAGCATAGGGACGAGATGAAACAAAATTAACAGGGATTGAGGGTTTTCACTTGTTGGTTGCAGGAATAAAAGCTCCGTGAATAAGGAAACCCACGCCGAGGGACCAGCAAATGCCAAACTCCAAGCGAACAAAAGATAAGCCCCACAGTTGCTAGGTTTTTTCAGGCAGATGTCAGTGCCCTGAGATGTTCAGGTTGTGGGATGATGGCGTGGCAAGGGTGGAGAGCCGCATATCACGTGCTTGAGAATGATGTGATGACGATAACAACGTGGCAAGTGGCTAAGATATAATAATCAACCAGATCCCCATAGCGTATTTTCTCGCTAACTGTCTTATACAATGAGCCAAGCAGGTTCGGATCGTCAACTTTTTAAGTACCTTCCCCCATGTTCGTATCAATCATGAACCCTACCAAAAAGCACCATGAAGAAAAACACAAAGCAAGGCGTACATACCACTATTTCCCATTTCCCGTTTCGAGGGTTAATTTTTGACTCTAAAAGCAACGTGCGTGCCAGATTTAGGATACTTGATGTGGTGGATGATAATCATGCAGGTGAACCGCGCTGTCGTAGTGGAACAAGTCATCGAGATTTGCGTTGTGGGACGTGCAATAGCTCATAAACGGATAGCTCAACAAATCCCGCATCATGACGAAAAAAGACCGGTATTACATTCGAGTACAAGTGATGGTACAGCGCATACAATCAACAGTAATACTCAAACAGCTATACACCCCTATAAGCAATGCCTAAGCACTCTTCATACCGGTCCAAGCATTCATCTACGCCGTCTAACGTTAACCAAACATCCCCGTTCACACATCCTGAAGAACACTTACACTGCACACGGTAGGAGACGTGGTATAAACAGACTGGGAAGGCTTATAGTCGAGAACCTTGGCTCCGTTGCGTGTGATCTAATACGCAACTCCATCAGACGTTTAGTTTCAGCCGTGATACCGGTCATACTAACCGAACAACTAGACGTCCCGCTCGAAAGCGGAACACTAAACTCGTTCACCCCCGCATTGAAGTTCTTGGTTCCAGACTTGTTGCTGCCAGAAGTACAACTGACCTGCGCCGGTGCAGTCAAGAAGACTATCACACGATCCGGTTATTCAACGTAGTATAAGACGAGTTGAGATCGACGTACCAGAGACATAGAGCAACTCATCAGCCCAGCCCGCATTCGGAACCGCCCCAATGCCATCCGAGTTACAAATCCCAGCGTTTTTGGGGTGTGGACGAGCCCACATGTATACCCTAAACACACAGTCAGTATCCATGTATTGGATCTGAATAATTCAACGTACTTGTCTTTCTTGATAGTCGGCGCGGTTCCCTTCTTGAACCAGTTTGCGTAGTACGATGTCAGGTCGGCCCAAGCTACATATCAAACGTTGTTAGATTCTGGAAATAAACACGGTATAGTACTGGGTCATACCGTTATGATCAGCTTTAGAGTTGACGTAGGCGGTATTGGCGGGTATACTCCCCGTGAGGGGTCCGATGTACTAACACCCACTCAGTCAACTCGTTCGGATGAATAGCTAGCAGTACAACTCACATGCGATTCGCCATAATCGTTCCAGCTCCCAATTTCAACATACGACAACGAGTTCCGGTTGTTGATCAGTTGCATCCAGCGCTTGGTATACATGAAGTTATCCCCGCGATAATAGCGATTGTTCGGGGACTTGAACAAAGATCAAAAAAATGGTAGTTTTGGCAAAGCAGGAAACGTACGCCTGGACGATGAGCAAAATACCAGGGCGAGACGAGTGTGAGATAGCCTTGACCAGATCTCGTATGCTGAAGATACCACGCATCATCCGCCCTGTCGATAACGTTAATCCACCTTAATAACGCACGGGTATTTACGAATCCTACCACTGATTGTTATCCTGCTGTGTCATCGACCAGGCATTCCACAATTCTATAATCCGATTAAGATGTGTCTCAATTCAGAAGAGGGAACGACGGGACGTACTGTATCCGTCGAGCCAAGTCCAAGTCGACGCCAACTCGGAGACATCAATCTGGAAGTTCGGCATAAAGTAGATAGGCGTTCCAGCAGCCGCAAGGAACCACTTCCATCCGTCGGACGGATTCGCCTGGCCGAACGTACCTAGAAACCAACTTCCATAAGCTCGAGCAAACAAGGGTAGAAAAGCAAGCAAAGCGTACACCATTGTCCAGCAAACGTGGATACCAGCAATTTCGAATTGATCAGGAACCGGCTCGAGTGTGCCTTGATCGGCGAGATGAAATTGTCGATCAGCCGCTGGCCGTCGGTGGTGCTTCCACAAGGGAGCTCAGTCATGTCGAACGAGATGGACACTATGAAAATTCATCTTAGCTTCAAGAACGATTCAAGATCAAAATGAAAACGTACTCTTGAAGTTGGGCGCAACCTGTTGCGCAGCATCGAAAGCAGCTTGCACACGCGCTGGTTGCCAAGAGTCGGGTCCAACATTCAAAGTAAACGCGTCGATACCCTTCGAGGAAGCCAGCTTGATATTCGACCCCCATAGTGCGGAATCGAAATTATAAGAGTTTCCGACAATAAAGTGAGAAAAAACCTAGACACTGACAGATCAGCGAGAAGAAAACATTATGCTCGCAATGAACTTACCGTCTTAGATGCAGCACGCCTACCGTGAGAACGAGCGGAAGCAGTGGAACCAAGCCCACTAGCGAGTAAAAGTACAACAATCTTAGAGAACATCGCAATAAGGAGGGACAGACCGAGCTCAAGGGCGCCCGGGATGGGGGGTATGAAGGGAGAACACAATTTTGAACCACTCAGGCACCAAGCAGCCGAGTTTTAATCCGCGCTCCCAACGCCCGCGGTTCCGAGATAATCTTGGACTTAAACGGAGTCATTTTGAAACAAGACCTATCGTCGCCAAGCACGTCAGAGATAAGCCTCGTGTCGGATATTATTTATATTTGAACATTCAGGGTATATCCGTGGCGTGATGGTTGTTGAGATGAGATCAGGGCACGCAATGGCTGTGAAGGCAGAAATTGAAATCACAGATCTATCTATCAGACATGATTTGAAGAATACCGTTCTCCTCAAAAACAATCAAAGAAATTATCGACTAAGTATGGTATGTTGAAGAATTGAAACGTCACGCAGAGATACAGGCAGCTCTTTGGCAAATTCATGTGTCAAGAGTTGAGGAGAGTCCAGTTGTAGGACAGCTGGTGAGATCGGCAAGACGAGTGAGTTAATAGCAAAATGTTGTAGTGCTGAGAAGTGACGTAGTGCGGATAACAAGCCGTCTGGACGGATCACGACGGGTATTGTAACTGGCGACCGAGTAAGTCCCTGGCCCAGTGGATTGGGAAGCGAAAGCGACTAGAATTTATAGTTAATCAATGGACTGCATCTGGTAATAGGTGTGAATTTGAAACCCACTCTCATTAACAACGTTACAGACATGCTCAACTGGAACATGATGTCTGTGAGCGATTCACCAGCGTGCGAAAGACCGTGGAGCCATGTAACGACAAGGTTTTCGCATTCAGCTGCTTCCGATATGCTCGCGTCGACACGAAACGAGACCAAAGGGACCAAGGTCTGTCTCATCGCAGAAATAACAGGTTCAACCGGCTCAGAAATATTGGTTCGGAGAAGAGAAAGGCGAGAGATTGCACGGCCGGGAACCATTTGTAAAATAACAGGCGCTCGAGCACCAAGGGAGCGGAGCATTGGCAAGTGCGATGCTAGTGTCCCTGGGAAACTATTTCTCTCCAAGGCGCCTCCATGTGGAAAATCTTCCGACATGACTAGTGTGTGTAGTTGGTCCTGCTGCCGTAGAAAATTGTAGAATCCGATACTTGAGACCAAGTTACAATCGAGACATGTCAGTCTAAAGGTAATCTCTGAAAGTCTTTCAAGCGCAAATATCTCATCTAAAACCCGGATAGGTATATAAAACCTCAAAACTTCGAGGTTGATGAGGGCGCAAAGAACTTCCATAAACACAGTCGAAAACTTTGCCGTAATCCCGCCAGATACTGGGATTATGCATAGCATTCTGGGAGCTAGTCGAAGCGAGGGCCGACCAGCCAGCGGCCGATTTGAAGATACGGCATCCAAAAATTTTGCCAGGTTACCTTCCGAGTAGATCATCACCCACTGATACAACACTTCTACCAAAGATAGATACGAGGCTTTGTTGAGTATCACGAGCGACAACAGATCGGATGATGGGCAAAGGTTTCCTACGTGTCGCAGAAGTTCGGGAGGTAAAACGTTCATTGCGTTTTATTGAAACGATCAGGTTCAAAAGGAGCTATTGGCGTGTGGAGCTTGGACTAAATGAGTTGTGGTGGGAAATTTGGGCACAACGTGGTGGACTGGAAGAAGATCGAGGCTTCGAAGCCCTTTCCTATGACACTGTCCACGTGATATTAGGCTTGGTGACTGTGGCAACATCGATCCAAATGTATGATTGTACGAAGGGATATGAAGTACGTAAATGAGTGAATAGGGCCCCAAACAAGATCTCAAGAGCATATAGGCAGGTCGAGAGCCATGGGTGCAGTCTTGGAAACATTCTAGGTGTTCAGCGTTCACGCTCGATGTGGCCGCCTGCACAGCACGGACGTCTCACACAAGTTGTCTGCCAAATTTCTCGCGCTACTACGATATGCACGCCAAGAGCCCGTTGAGAGAACATATCGTAAGCCCAATCAGCTCAGACATCCTCAGGGTGTCTGAACGGTGAATACTGAAGTGTTTCTATATAGTTCAGCGCGTGTGGTGAGCGCCCAGAGTACTTGTTGTGTAATTGGATAGCTTAGCATTTGTACTGGGATCTCGTAATCTGATACATAAATCTGCCTATCTACGGAGAACATTAAAGCAGTTCGAGCACTATACGATTCGATATCAAAATTCAAACTACCCATCAAGTATAATGTGCTGGAGTATAGAGGCTCGACGCAGTGATGGGAGCATTTGGTCGATAAACTTGGACGTCTCTAGCTCAGGCCATTCCAATTGTAGCGCGACTGGTGACCTCGGGCTGATCGGGTCGATCCTGAACTCCTGCAGGTCGGTGAAGGCCTGCAGCCTGGAGGCTAGGCTGTTTGAATCAATTTTTACAGATATTGATGCTGACGGTAGAGGATACTGAGCATCCTGGAAATCAGGCATCAAAACCTAGAGAGGAAGATTTATCAGTGGGTGCACCCGATCATAGACACGTGCCAAAAACTCACACTCAGGAGGAGTTCAGTCGATAAGTCAAATCTAAACGAAAGCTCTCTAAGGGAGCCGTGAGCGTGGGAAAGGTTTTCCAACCATCGAATAACCAGGTCTTCACAGTTGGATGCTTCGTTCAAGGTGGCATCAAGACTGAATGAGACCAATGGGACAACTGATTGCGTAATTGCGGAAACAATAGGTTCGGTTGGCGTGGAAATGTCTGTCTCGAAGAGGGAAACATGGGACAGTGGGCGACTGGGAGCTAGTTGTGAGATCATGTGTGGCCCGGCACTAAGATTCCAAAGTTTCGGCAAGCATGCAAGTAGCTTCGTCTCCAAAAAATTATCCCTCTCTGATGGAATTCCGAATAGTCTACGAATCGAAACAGACAGGCTTTCTATTTGATCCTGCTGAAGTAGGAAACCAAAGAAGCCGAGACCAAGGCCGGGATTGCAATCGAGATACGACAGTCGAAAGGTTATCCTCGAAAGGGTTTCAAGGGAAAATATCTGATCCATAACCTCAGCAGAAGTATAGAACGTCAGAGTATCAAGATTGACTAGAGTACATATCATATCGGCAGCGGTAGACGGAGAGAAGCCTGTGGGCAGCCCAGATAAGAGGCAGATATAGAGTACTCTAGGAGCTAGCCGGAGCGGGGATCGGCCAGCTAGTCTATGTTCCGATAAGACTGCGGACGAGAACTTCTCCAAGCCATTCTCCGAGTTTATGAGGACCGAACTATATAACACTTCTATCGAACAAAGATATATAGCTTTATTGAGTGCTACAAGTGATAGACGATCTTTTAACTGGCAAAAATCCGCCACATGACGCAAAATCTCAGGAGGTAAGGCGTTCATAGGGTGGCCTAATGTTTGAGCGAGCTGCAAAATACCACTAGCGCGGAGGTATCGAGATGGTAGGGTCGTGGTGTGATGGAGAGGCTGAATAAAGTAGTGGGTAAGAAAAATCTGATTGCAATCTTCTTCCTTGCACAGCCACGCACGTGGCCTTGATCGCGTTGGTTCTGCATATATCCATGAATAAAATTACAAAAGGTCTATTTGAAGGACTCCGAAACATACCTTATTAATTCTTGACTTTGAGCGGTAAACCTTTGCATAGAAATACCCACGATTCGTGTTATAAACGTTGGGCTAGTTTCAAGGCTGAGTCTTTCATCCCAAGCATGTGGCCGGCGGAGACCATTGAGACCCAGTGATAATCAAGTCGTAAAAAGAAGTCTTCAGGTTTATCAATATTGTTTTATTCACATCAAAGATTAAACTCTGTCGCCTACGGCGCACTCGAACAGGCAGATAAATAATCAAGATTGCAAATGATAGTACAGTATATCGAGATGGTCAAGGTTCATAATAGCTGCCTCTTGGGACGAGGCCGTCTTTGCATCACATCGTAGATGAGTTAGGGGAACATGCCAATCCTCTTTGGGATGAATCT
>JAYRCO010000596.1:0-21089 GCA_037042815.1 Ceratobasidium papillatum
TCGTACGCTCTCATGGGTCGGAGGAATAGTCACAACCCGACGGCAGGAAGACAATGAAGACGAGATGCTCCCACCGTTTACCCAGGGTACATACATCGGGCCCTCGCCGCACGAAAAGGCCCACCCGGAGCGAAGGCATACGGACGAGAGTGACGCAACGGCTACTTCGAACACACACCTCTTATCTTCGTCATCTCGACCCGGTACCTCAGAGTAGGACTGAGATCCGACTACTAGCGGATATCATGAATATCAGAGAATCGATTGGTCATCATTTTATTGAGTTATCCAGCCCGGTTGATATGTACAATACCTATGCAGGCATTCGGTGTGATCGCTATATATTTATTACCAGCTTTTGTGTATACCATTGTAGGCGAGGTGATCGTGTTTGTGGCTGCGTAATGCCAATTTGGCTGTATAGATCTGATCGAGCAGTCATGACCCACCAGAACTGGCCTTGATCGAGGACGTTGCCAGCGTCTTTTTCTTCTGCCGAGCTTATTGGATTTCAGTAGCCCAGTGGTTGGACCTCCGCGAGTCTCGGTAAAACCGCCCACTACCCCGAAATTAAACGGATGTCGGACTAGGCTTGCAGCACGGTTCTATGCTTGGGCCGGCGCTCTTACGCAGCATTATCCGTCGTTTGTCCACGGTGTTTTGAGGCTTGGATGTGCGAAACACCCAATTGGACCAATCTGTGAAATTCACGTAGACGTATAAATCACAGGCTCAAAGCCTCCAAGCCTCCAATCTCCACCCACTCACAGACTCACGATATGCGAACCTCTTCTACCCTCGTTGCTCTTGGAGCTACTGGCCTAGCTGTTTTCATGTGTGCCATCTTGGGCGAGCTGCTCATATATGCCTTGATACCGCTCACCGGTTCCTGGTTCATGGCCGCCCTCATCGCCTGGAGTATATGCGTCGTACTTTTTAGCGCTACTGCTGCATTCGCGTCCTGGGTCCTCCATCGTCACCACCCACACTCCTACTCAAATGACCTACAGGCGCCGCAGCTCTCTACATTCTGGTCGCGTTCCATTCTCGGTGGAGCGTACTTCCAGCAAGCTCCAGCGTGGGCCCATGAAGAACTTCCGGCCTATCGTACTCGAGTTGAGCTCCTGAACGAGACTTCCCCTCGCAGTACCCTCACTCAGCATACGCCCGTCACCGTAGCCACTGTAGCTAACTCCAAGGCCGACGATTATACATTCGCTACCTCTCCCTTCACAAGCCCTCCTGTATTTGCCATGCAGATCTTCATCAGTAAGGAGCTAGTCATTTCCGACGAGGTTATTCCTACGGTGCACGTTCAAGAAGTTTCCGTTTTGCTAGATGTTGCCGGTGAAATAGCGGGGGAGCACATGTTGTAGAGCAAACTTTCCACCGAACACGGAACTGGCCATCCGCGGGGTCTTGCCGAGGCGGCTACCATCAGGCCATGTTCAGAGGCTTAACCGCACTGGCTCATCAAGTCATACTTCGTCTTTCTTTTATTTTGTTTTGCTTGGTCTGATTATTGATAGAGCTTATTAGGCTTATCGGACGGTCCTTTTATTTCTATTTGCTTTGTTTGTATCTGCTATACCTGTACCATCGCTTTTTATCATGTACTCACATCTGGCGTGCACTGAAGTCTGAAATCAATAAAATCTTTTATCCACCTTCAGTCTTGTATGCGTACAAAACCCATGAATTCATCCAGTGTACATATCTACCATGTTCTTCATTTAACGCACAATGCTCACGTTACTGTAACGATAGTCGTCGCATTGTTCGACGTGTCAGTGCGCGGCCAGAACTCCCAGGTCAACCTACCAACGGGGTATATTAGTCAGTTGAGGAGCATGCTCGGGTAAGCACATATACTCACGTCACCGGCTTTCCGTAGTTCTTGATAACAGTTGCCAACTGAGAGTAGATGATCAGCTGTTGGTCCTGAACTCCAAAGTCACCCCAATTAATACGGCCAGCCTGGGGTTCGCCCAACCACACAGTCCAGTCATCCTTCACAATCGACCCATCAGGACCAAGGGCCTTGACTGTTGCAAGCTTGGCGCCGTTGGCAGTGAAGTTAAAGTAATAATCGCTAGTACCAGAAATGCTAATCGTGGTGGTCGGAATGACAGGTCGAGCGTATCGGCGAACGTCAATCTCAAGATCGGCACCAGCGCTTGACCTGACGATCACACGTCCAAGCTCTCCTAGGGCAGTAGCAGAGCTAAGAGAATTGATGTAGGAGGAGGTAAGAGCAACACCAGTGAGGGGAGTGGTGACCACTGTGTAGTCTTTACCAGCAGTCAATGCAGAGCCAGAGGGGGTATAAACACCCTTGAGAGTGTTGCCGTTGTACTGGAGATAAACGGCAGGCGGGGCGGTCGTGGCGCCAGACTTGAGCCAGACAGTGCCGTTGCCGTTCTGAGGCAGAATATTAGCACTCGAAGTCGTATATACACACGGCCTGAACTCACATAAGGAATAGTGTTGACCTTTCCAGCGGCGGCAGCAAGCAAAATGTTTCTGGTCGTGACATCACGCCATTTACCAGTAGCACGATCGAAATAATCGGCACCGTTGTCCCACCAAACGGGTACAATCGACAGCTTGATGGCGGTACGGGTAACAAAATCAGCCCACTAAATAGTTTACATTGAGTAACTTGTGAAGTAAAACGCTTGTACTCAAACTCACCGCCCATCCGGCCGCCTTTTCAATAACAGTACCGATACTGCTTGGGCTGTATTCACCCATCAGAATGGGAACAGAGAAGTTTCCGCGGACGGGGGTCAGGTCGTTGACTACCGCTGCTTTGTCGGCTGTATTCACTTGTGAGCATGAGAGAAACTACAATGTATATTTCGAAACGTACCGTCGCTTCCCCAAAAAGTACGACCCCAAGAGTTGCTAACAAAGTCCCATGGACTATAGTCTGTGAATTCTGGTAAGAGAAGTGACAGAATCCAACTAAATCTGGCTTACAGTGGAATTGAACAGACCACTTGTCGCTAGTATAGTTGTTCGGGCGTGTGAACCACTCGGTAAGATATAGCGCGTTATCGTTCAATCCTGGGAGCGAAATGACGCGCTGAGGATTATTTCCCCCTGGCCACGACGATATCAGGTGCTGGATGGTGTGGGTATCTACTCCGACTCACCTGAGTTTCGGACAACGTTCATGAATCGGGTGTTCAAATCGTTAACCAGATTCGCAGCGGTTTGATCAGAGCCAACTGGCTCATTGATGGATTCAAAAAGCAAATTCTCATTCTAATATTACGGTAAGCTCTTGATATAGGACCATGTATATGAAGATAACTTGCCTTGTCCTTGAGGGTAGTTGCAAGTTGCTGCCATAGCTTCTCGAACTTGGCCTTGATTACATCGATGTTACTGGCCGTGCCAGTAGTATCTACCCACTGCCAACTGTCGTGATGACTATACGGAACAGCAGGTATTAATAACGAGCTAATTTGAGGTCGAGTAAGATATACTAACACATTGACGATGGCAAACAGCTTGGCGGAGATCGCCTAGAGATATGATAGATTAGATTGGCACAGGTAAGAAGGAAGATGGTACTAACCGCATCGACAACGTAGTTGATACGTGCGAGCCAGGTCGCATTGAGAGTGTAGTTGGGCGCATCGGAGATGAAATGGTCTGTGAAAGTGATCGGGATGCGCACACTGCGGAAGCCGTCGGCGTACATCTGCTGGAAAGTGATGTTCTGAACAGCTACGGTACCAAACCATGAGTCAAATGTGCGACAATGCTATCATCGAGAATTCAACTTACGTCCATTGTTCCAGCTACCCTCTGTAGGAATCGCATCAAGCGTGTTGCCAAGATTCCAACCTGGAACCATTTTGGCGAACGTGTCCTTGGCAGACAATGGGGTGAAAGCGGCAAGGGCGCAATGCCCAAAGGCGGCGATAGCAGCAAGAGAAAGACGCATCCTGATGCTGTGTACCGACGATGCTATGTACCGACGAGTACTGGATTCATCTCAATAGCAGGACATTTATACTCTTCAAGACGATGAGCGTTCCCCAAATAACGCGGACCGCGCGCTGGCGTTCGTGAGTAGCGGGACAATGTCGGCCAGGAAACTTCGGTAGTCGGAACATGTTGTTATCGGCCTGGGCTGGTTGAAGTCATTAAGCGGCCAGCGTGACTGGAAGAGGGCCTGGACACATTCAGCGAAGTCGGCCAAATGACCTATCAAACGAAAGTGTAGCGGTAGAATCGCGGTTTGACGTCGGGGCAAGGTTCAAATGGCGCAAGGATGTCAATGGTATAACGCTTGATCATTTATAAGGCTCTCCATGTGGTTCATCGTCAAAGTCTGACAGTTGCCGATGATACAAACCAGGTTGTGGCACGAAGACAAAGTGTTGTGGCTGTGGTAGTCAGAGTCATGTGCCATTAGCTGGTGCTTGGAAGTCCCATCAAGTGTGGCTTTGTTTCCGCTGATCCGGAAAAAGGGGCTTCGAACTTTGCGTCAACGCACTTTTCTATCTGTCTGCCTTGAAATATCCTTTGGGTCCAAGGTAAGTAATAGCGTAGTATATGTGGGAAACTCTAACATACAATCGTCCTTAGAGGTTCATCGGGAGGCTTCAGTCTTCACCACAAATCTATCAACTTGTGAGCTGGTTCATGTCCTATTGAATATCTGACACTAATTGTCCGTTTTTAGTTTACGAACAACTTGCAAGTATTGTCGGCCTTATCATCCAGCATCTACTCACCTCTCTCCAGATAAACTAAAATGGGTGCTACTCGTGCTGAGAAGGAGGTCTACTTTGAGAAGCTCAAGCAGCTGCTCGAGACCTACCGTAAGTCTTGGCTCTATGCCCGCGTATATGCTCTAACAAACGCATTATAGCTTCCATCTTCATTGTCAATGTTGACAACGTCGGGTCCAACCAGATGCATCAGATCCGTGTCGCGCTCCGCGGCAAGGGTGTCGTGCTGATGGGCAAGAACACCATGGTCCGTCGTGCGGTCCGCACCATGCTCAGCGAGCGCCCCGAATTCGAACGTCTCCTCCCCCACGTCAAGCTCAACATCGGGTTCGTGTTCACCAGCGGTGACCTCAAGGACGTCCGCGAGATCATCGTCGCCAACAAGGTCGCCGCACCGGCCCGTGCTGGCGCCTTTGCTCCTAGGGACGTTATCGTTCCGGCCGGAAACACCGGTATGGAACCCGGCAAGACGTCTTTCTTCCAGGCCCTCGGTATCCCAACCAAGATCGCTCGTGGTACGATCGAAATCGTGTCCGACGTCAAGGTCGTGACGGCGGGTACCCGTGTGGGAACGTCCGAGGCGACGCTGCTGAACATGTTGAACATCTCGCCGTTTACGTACGGAATGACTGTCGTCCAAATCTACGACCAGGGCAACGTGTTTACCCCTGACGTGCTCGACATTGACGAGTCTGTCCTGATCGACCGCTTCTTGTCTGGTATCAAGTCGATCGCCGCAATCTCCCTTGCGCTTTCGTATCCTACCTTGGCATCTGTCACGCACTCGCTCGTCAACGCGTACAAGAACCTCCTCGCTATCGCTGTCACGACCGAATACAGCTTCGAGGCTGCCGAGAAGGTAAGCATATGCCGTTATATCACCCACTCCAAGATGCTTTTCTTTAACACACACTGAAAATCCTGACTGCCTCACCGCAACTCGATGATCTTATGCTTCTGAACTCATCTGCCCCAACCATTTGTCACGAACCGAACTAACTAACCATTGCCTTAATAGGTCAAGGAGTACCTTGCCAATCCCGAGGCCTTCGCCGCCGCTGCCCCTGCGGCTGCTGCCGCCCCTACCGCCGCCGCAGAAGACAAGCCTGCGGAGAAGGAGGAAGAGAAGGGTACGTCTGAATGTTGTGCCGATCAAACCTTCACGCTCCTAACACCCACGCTCCACAGAGGAGTCGGACGACGACATGGGCTTCGGTCTCTTCGACTAGTCCAGCAACGTTTGCACGTACACACCCGTTCGTCTTGGCGTCATAACATGTTCCTTGGAGTCGTGGTTTGTTCCGAACTGTGTTCCAGACTTGCTATTGGCCAGTGTGTACCTGTAGATGCCATGCCTGCACAATTGATCTATACATTTTAACCCAAAAAATCCTCGAAAAAGTTGGAGCCAGCCCACCACACGGAGCAATATAAATTAACCTCGCCACGCCACTGTGAAATACGTGAACGGACATCTATTCCTCAATATCCGAAAAGAGCGAGCAAAACATCAAGTCTCCCTATCTCTGGTCGAACACGCGCCCAAACTCGTGTCCGTGACCCTCGACGCAAACATGACGTTGTCTTGAAAAGTCTAGCGCAGTTATTCGGGGTACTCTTCGGTTGGTTCGGGTCTTGGCTGACGGAGGTCTCGCGCGGAGTGTTGCGTGCTTTACGATCGGCCGAGGCTATCAAGGTTGGGCCAAGCTGGACGACCAAATGCCGATTGTGCTGCCGACAAGGCCGTAGATATAGATGGTTCGCTCTCACCACCACACTCACTAGCAGCCAGTGACGTCCTAACCACACCGACCCGTTCAACACACCCATATTCAGTAACGCCGAGAGGCATCTCCACCTAGCCACAACGCAACACAAGATAACCGGGACCAGATCGTGGAACAGTCAAAAGTCGACAGTTGATCGAAACCTTGCAAAAACCACGCCCGAGCAGATTGTCACAACCAAAGCAGATGCACGGTTGAATATTTATCAAAAAAAGCAAGTCGCCACAGTATAGTTAAAGAATACACCACCAACGCCATCTGGATCGTTCCACCCATAGGTTAGTCGCAACATTCGCTCCACCACTGTAACGCAACTCACCCTGCTCCATCCCATCCCATCTGACCCTCCTCTCCTATCACGAGTCAAAGTCGAATCGCACGTCGCTCCGTCTTGGTGCTACAAACCCGGGTCAAGTCAACTTCCACCGCAGCAAAAGTACAACAAGAAAAGAAAACATACAGATAAGAGGATGCATCTGTGCCATGTACGTGATAGCCCACATGAGATAGCAACACGTCAACGTGAGCATCACGCTCGTTCGCACAAGTCTATACACAGCATCGTCAGTTGTCGTACCACAGCAACCTACTAATTAGAACGAAACAATACGCACGTCTGGAGTTCACCCTTGGGCGTAACAAACCACCCAATGACACCGATAGCAGCGCAAATGAGCGCAACGAATATAACTGTCCAACCGCTCATTGTCGTGGTTGTCTGTGAGGACGAGTAGAGGTTACCGTTACCGTCCAGGGCATGACATAATAGCCGGGAAACACACTGGGAGCTGAAGCAATAAGTTAAATCTCTTATTTAAAAAATCGACAAGCCAATGCACGATACAGTAAAGTATAGTCAAACGAGCGAGGCCGACGGTACAGTTTCAGAGCAAAAGAAAAAAGAAGATAAAAACTGAAAAACCAAAGGGGGCTGCTGTACATGCACGCAGGGATACACAGCGATCATAGCGACGAATAGAGAAAAAAAAGGGAAGCAGAAATACGAACGGTCCGAATAGAGAGAGAAAAAGAAGATATGCATAGGGGGTCGTAAACATATGTTTGTATAGAACAAGGACAAGGGGGCATGAGTTACGTGAACCAAATGAAAACAACGATATGATAGAAATACGAAAGACAAAAACAAAACAAAAAAGGGAACGCGGTTCAATTATGCGACCTTTTCCTTGGTCGTACCAGGCTCGACCGTACCCGAGTTCAGTGATTGCGTGTGTCTAGATTCTTCACCCCCCTCCTTTTCTTTCGTCTTTTCTCGATCTTTAGTTTGCTGCCTCAACACTCCGGCAGCTTCCGCCGCGCTCCCAACGCTCCCGACCGTGTCTAATCTCTTTGTTCTCCTCTTTGTCTTGCCCTCTGCGTTATCCTCTGTCGACCGCTGCGTAGGCACCGTTCGGGCGCGCTTCACCTTGGCACCCCCGCCCGACGCACCGCTCACAGGCAAATCGACCGTGGTAACCGTGCTCTCGGGTTCGGCCACCAACACGGGGACAGGCGCAGGACTGTTTAGCGAACGTCGTCGCGCGAGGTTCGCCGCAGGATTCACGTTCTTTCGTTCAACCAGCTTCCAGCCGCTCTCGGGAGGTTCCTGAGTATCATGGTCAGTAACATGGTAAATGACGCAACCCGAAAGAAAAAAAGAAAAAAAAGTCCAACGATGGAAACGGAACAAAAACCGTGAAGCGCTACAATCCCGGGCCCAGATCCCCAGTCTAGACAGCCAGCGAACCCTCCAACGAGCCAGACCAAAAAGGAAGATGGCAATAAAGAAACAACCGCACCGCAACCACGCCGCCCTCACGCGCACGCAACAAACCGCGCCCAACCGGCATCCAAAGCCAAAACGCGACGCACCTCATCACTGTCGCTCGGCACCATGTACCCCGTCCGCTCGCTCGCGGGGCTGAACCCCGCACTCGTATTCGAACTGACCATGATCGAGTCGTGGCGCGTGGGAGGGTCGAGCATGAAATGGTCCTGGTGCTGGATGAGGAAGACGAGGACTTGTTGGGAGAGCGCGTGTTCTTGGGGTTGCATCTCGTGTGTTGGATGTGATATGATGCCTGGCCGGAAGATCACTGCGAGATCTGCGTGGAACTCGCGTTAGCGGCTGAAGAGGCGGGGTAACGGTGTACGCACTCGACTCGGTCATGAGGTTCTTGTCCGACTTTCGTGCAAACACGGATAGCAGATCCAGCACGTAGAGCAGCAGATACTGATTCGCTCTCGGCATCTCCTTGATCAGGCGTCGATAGGTATGGATGACGTCTGTCACATCTCGGGGTTGCTTGGCTATAGAAAAAAGTTAGAGCTTATTGCATGCCTAGAACACATACGCACACAACGCGGTTCGAAACTGTGATAGATAGTGATAAGTAACTGTTAGATGGATGTACGAGACATCACGTACGTTGTGATATTGCTCTGTTGGTATGACCGGTTCCTAGAAACACTGCCCATCAACTCGGGCACAGGCCAGGGTAAACAGGACGTACGGGCATCTGGGTGAGATATCGTCTAAAGACGCTGGCGACATCATGGGAAGTGTATGACTCGTTCTTCCAGTTGAGATCTTTGCCGTACTGCAAGGGCGGTATTAGCAAGTCGGGCAGGGGCAGATGGTGTCGGACGCACACGGGGAGGAGATTCGAATAGAGTCTGGAGTTCTCGCATGCGTCGATTGGACCCATTGATTCGAAATACACCTTCGACTTCGGTTGCTGGACAGACATTATGTTAGAGGCAACGGAGAAAACGGGAAGGCTGGCGTACCATTCTCTTTGAGGAACAGGCCGCTGAGAAAGGAATGAGCTAGTGTTACTACACATTTGGGGGACGTACCATTTGGCGACTACGACTGGGATGTATCCCCAGACGTAGAGCTCGCCGTTGGGGTCTGCGGTTGATATTTGGACGCTCGCATAGCGCAGGCTCTCACGAAGGGGGATGCCAAAGACAGCATGGGGGCCTACATGGCATGAGCAAAATGAACAGAGCACACACAACACACGCACCACTCTTGAGATCGTCGTGATCTTTCTTGAGAGACACACCCTGTGCGACCTTGAACTGTTTCCACCACGACTTGAGACTCTGCTTTGTCGGCTGTGGGCTCGACGGGCGGTACATCTCGGCGGTCGGAGCTCGGGTGGGTGTCGGTGCAGCAAGAACTGTAGTAGTACGCGAGCGGCCTCGGCGTGGAACAGGCGGGGCAGTAGTAGCAGTAGGGGCCGGGACTGGGACAGGTGCCGGGACGGGTATGGGAGCCGGGGTGGGCGGCGGCGATTTGGGTCTCTGGGTCGGCAACGGCGACGAGGTGCGTGGGGTGGGTGACGTCGTGCGGGGCTTTGGGGGCGGGTCAGCGGTGGTCGAGCGGATAGGCTGAGAGCCGCGCTTCTTGAGAGTCTTGCGGGGTTTTATGACTGAACCGGTGCTTGGTCCCGCGACCGGCTGGGGGCGCTTGGGCTCTGTTGGCTGGGCCGTCGTGGTTGCCGGCGGTGGGACAGAGACGTGATCGGCAGAGGCGTGGCGGCGGAAGCGGGCGAAGATGCGTGCGTAGGCCGACAGCGGGGGCCGGGGCAGCTCCTTGTCGCGCGGCGGGGTGGCCGGACGCGGGCTCGTGCGCTCGTCGATCACGGCCAGCGAGCGGCGGTTGAATGTGAATCCGCGCGGGCGCTCGAGCGGGGGCGACGCCGGCGGAGTGGGCTGCTGCGTCGGCGGTGGGTTCGGCAGCGACGGCGAGCGAATCGGTTTGCTGGGCGTCGGGACACGAGAGCGCGTGCTCGAGCCCGAGGCAGTATCCGCAGACGAAACCACGGTGGTCGACGACGTGCGGGCAAGAGGCAGCAGCAGCAGTTCCACAAAGCGAGACGGACGCCTCGCCTCTTGGCCCACCGCTGGATCAAGTAGCACAGCCAGCCCGGCCACCCCAGACGCAAACACGGGTACAGTCGCACAAGCAACAGCGCTCAACACTCCGTCCTCCACGCGGACGTAAAACAACAGCACAAACAGGTAGACAAGCAACAGCTCCCCCGCCGTGTGCTCTCGCTATTTTTCTGCTTTTTTTCGCATGACGCTTTCCCCCCGCCCTGACTTGCCTTGATTGGAGCCCGAGTCCAGACTTTGGGGCGCCTGCATACACCTTGCGCGTCTTATTCCCGCCGTCGCATGTGCTAGCCCCCGTTCGGTGCGCCTGCCCTGCTCCACTGGTCGCGTGCTCTTCCCGACTATCTTTCTTCCCCCTTCGATGCCAAAGGAATATTGAACCCACCGATACCAATCGCATATTGAGCCTACTACATAAGACTTCTGCTAGCTACATCAAAACCCGATGAATACCCTCCCCCTCCATCCCTCGCCGCTCCAGAACCTCGCTCCAAAACCGCATAACAACACCCCACTCGTCCTTGCCCTTGGGCATACGCACCTCCCGCCCACCAGCCCCTTCAATCCGCACATTCGCAAACCCCTTGGAGAGCCCAACTTCACCCACAGCAGGTCCCACATACAACACCCTCGTAGCAGCTCCCGGCCCCGGACGAGTCGGGACCTCGACCAACCCCGCACCGACGCTCACAACAGACTTGACACCCCCATCTCGTCTCAACGCAGTTTCGAGCGCGACGCTCCCACCCTGTGCGAATCCGAACAAATGGATTCTGTCCAAAGGCCAAGAGCAGGATGATACGAGATGATCCAGTGCGCGTTGGATGACTTGCACGCCCGGCAACGGGTTCGGATGCTCGATGAGCTCCCCAAGCTGGGTAAATGACGTATACCACTGGTACATCTCCTCGCCTTCCTCCAGGAACGGGATCCTATCAAGCACGGGCATACAGACCGAGTCATTAAGGGCAAATAGAGAAACGTACAGTCCAGGAGCTTGCAAGACAAGTGTCGCTGTTTGCGGCAACTTGAGCTGTTTGGCAAGTCGAGCATACGGTGCTAGCGTGTCTCCTGTTTTCTCAATGTGAATGGAATGCGCCCGCCGTATATGAAGACACTCACCAAGCCCATGCAAAATAACCAACAAATTCTCGTCAATTCCATCATCACTCGGCGCATACATATACTCCAACCCAATCCCTTCCCGCGTCGGACGCGTCTTCGTAACCGGACTCGGATCCACAATACTCGGCGCAACGCTCAACACACGTTCTTCCATGGTCATGGCCGTGACCGTACGATCGAAAGATTAACCTCTCAATACAACCTGTCAATTAGAATTCTCGTGCCTCGTCAACCTCGTGGCGTCCAACTCATGCAACTCGTTTTTTCAACGTTGTAATGACGTCAGATACCTTTTTAGGTATATTACACGAACGTCATCGATGGCGTTAATTGAACGAACCTGAACCCTCAGCCGAGGAATCATGAAAAAAATGCTCATTTCTTCCGATCTTCCGTCGATCGCTGTGTGGATTTCGAGGCGGTGTGTGGGGTTAGGGTGACGTAGCGCTTATATTCGCGTGGAACCAAGTAACGCATTCAATGGATTTACGCCTGCGGGTGATTGCGGGTTGGTCGAGTTTATACATTTATCGTGTTCTGTTGCTGTTTATCTCTCCAACATGCATTTTTTTCTATTTAATCATGATGCCAAGACAACACATTGACCTGTCATTCACTTTCGTTGAACTTAAAAATAGAACCTTCGTTGGCCGATCGAGGCTGTTGTTCGTAAGGGTCATAAATTCGTGACGTTCGTAATCATGGCAACATAGGAAAAGTACATGGTATCAACAAGGAATGAATTGAATTGAATCAAACAGCAACCGGAGGCATGCTATTCCATTCATTCGCATAGGCACAAAGCGATCCAGGCCTACTGGACTCTGGCGGACGCCGCACGACGTCCAAGAGCAACGCAAGCGGAAAGTGAGCATTCTTGAGCGCATACATCAACTCGGCGTCAAACGTCATTTCCGCCTGGTGTATTTTGTCAGTAACTGAGAGAAGAAATGTCATTTTAAATGGATTTACCTTACAAGTCTTGGGTGGGCTCGGGGGCGGCGAAGGTGGAGGTGGTGGTGGCGGCTCATGACCTTTCACTTCACGAGTACTCTTCAGCACCAGAGCCAGAAGCTGAGGCGGGAGCACCATAGGTTCGTCGGCGCTATTCAAACTCTTGCATCCTTGCCGACCTATACACACGCCCAACTTGCAGTGTTTACCAGGACGGGGTGGTGGAGACACCGGGTCCGGGTTCGGCACGGGTGGGACCGGCTGTGGTGCTTTGCCCGGCCCGAATTTGAGCGCTTGCGAATGTGGGACTTGTCCTTTGAGCGACGCTGCCAACTGTGAAATTTTGTCAGCGTCTGAAGCTCAAAAAGGAGCATTGAGGTAGCACGCACGCATTTGACTTTGGGGGGCTTGATCGGCGGCGTAACGGGACGCGGCGGTGGCTCGTGGCCTTTGAACTCATCACCGCTCACTAGAGCCCAAGGTGGGCAGTGGATCTCGACTTGTGACAACGTAGGTGACTCCATTTTGCAAGCATTGATGAGCGAAAAGACGGTGCTAGTGTCGCCGAGGCTCACGTCCGTGGCTGAAACCGGGGCACACTCTGCAGACAGTTGATGGCCATCCGGCTGAGCAATCGCGTCCGACAACTCGCCCGGAGCGTTGTACTTCAGTTCACCGAGCCTTGAGTGGTCGGGTAATCCGTGCGCTGTAGGACTAGGCGGAGGGCGGACTGGATCTGGGGGAGGTGGGGGAGGAGCAGGCTTGGGGGCGCCTCCAGAGCCACCGTCCAGCTCCGGCTGTTGCACATCCACCGATTCACCTTCGGGAACGCACACCACCTGAGGAAGCTGTTAGTAGATGCTGGAGGAAGAGCGGCGCTTAGACGAACCTTGTTCTTTGGGGGCTTTTGAGGTGGCGTAGTGGGTGGCGGGGGAGGCCGGTGGCCGTCCAGCTCGTGATGACCTGTCGGTGCGACTGGCGGCGGTGTCTTCGGCCGCGGTGGGGACGGTGGTTTGCCTGGAGGACCTTCCACATTACCGGAAGTAAAGGCCATTCGACTGCTGTGGAGTCCATCCGATGCTGGAGGGTATCCAGGATCATGTGTAGCCTTGTAGCATGGTAGAATAGATGGCGTAAACATTGTTTCTAGAGCGCGGTTCTAACTCTGAATAAACCGTGTGAGACAAGTCTGACAGTTTAAGAAAAAAAAAAACTTGCGTATGAAAATAGGTTGTTGCTGTTTCTCGCGATGGCGTAGGAGCTTTAGTTTGCTAGCCTCATGTCTTGCTCCTCGCGTTTATATATCTCGATGTGCTCATCCTGTCAGTCACATAGAAGATACAGTGCGTTAGCACTTGGATGAGCGTCGAGTCAACCCATGGCTGTTTACTAGTTATTGCGATGATTCTTCTGTATATTGGCCATTGTCTTACCTGATATTTGCGCATTCCACCTGACATAGCTGAGCCTTAAGTACTGGCATTCGCACAGGAGAGACTCGCGCGGATGAAGTCATTAATGCCTTCAAAATTCGAAGGGAAACCTGGGGAATTTAAGCTAGCGACGATGGGTGCGTCGACCTTTAGTCTCCAGACACCTCAACATTATAACATACAGACAACGTGTTGATAGATGCCAGAACGTCAACTTGAACGCTGGCATGCTTTGCACTGTAGGTATGCATTGCACATGCTAAGCGTTGGCTTTCCAATGTTCTTTCCAGATAAGGACTTAACGCACGAAAGTGAAGGCGGATGTGAGAATAGAAGATCTTTGTTATACGTAATTCTGCGCTCACGCGCGGCCGTTTTCGCACTTCTGTTTGCACCTGCCATCTCTGGAGAACTGACGAGCAGCATAGACGGCGGAGCGTGTGAGTTGGTTTTTTGGAATATGTGGGGGTTAGCTGCAGGGCTGCCATCTCGACATGATCTCCTTGCGCTCATCAACACACGTGTTAAATCAAATATATGCGCATATATCAACTATCATGATATCAATACAGCCAAACAATGTACTTGCAGTTATTTGTACTCGTGAAAATTCATTTGTAACTACTGGCAGGCGCTATGTGTTGCTTGCAGTGCCCTAACATTGATCCGTGTTCGATCATAGTCATCCGAAGCGATTGGCTGTTAAAGCTGTGATGTCACGTGGCGCTGCTTGTCTGGATTAAAGCTAACAATCTATCATGTTGCCTGGAGAACATGATTCTTTTTTTACTGTGTTTCGACGGAGAAAACCTTGAGGTGCTTTTGGATCCAAATCAAGACTAAGGTGTAAGCTCACAAAGATCATATTGGCTTGCTTGGACAAATTGTTCGTAGCAACATATGCCCTTTGTTGATAATTCATTACAGGTACGGTTTCAAGTTTACCCACAGTTCCATACTATGCACCATGCGCTATATCCTCAATATCACGCCGGCTTGTGTATGTTGGGGCTAAAGCGACAAAGTTTATTGTACTAGTTGCATAAGGCTGCATAGTCCGAATCTACATTTACCCATTCATGTCACTAGGGGCCATGGCTTTTGATCACATGTAGCCTGGTCCACATGGCCGAACTGTCAAACAGAAGCCATCGATACAACATGGAGCACGGTGGCCAACGCAAAAAAACGGTCTAGTTTGCTATTATACCGAAATAGAACATCTCCTTGATTGTTGGCAGACTTCGCGAACAAATCACCACCGATGACATAGACACAAAACAAATATAGCAGAGTATACGATAGCAAGTGCTAAGGATACATTATATAATGCAATAAAAATAACAAACCCATCTATAAAAAGCAAAACACAGAACCTCAAACCATATCTCCAGGTTTCCCCTTTTCGATCGCACCGCAGACATCATCTGCGTAGATATCTTCGTCTTTTGACATGAATATCTTTCCTCTCCAAAACGCTATGGCTGTGAAGGTGAACAAGACCAACCAAGTCGCAACGACGAGCAGACTCATGGCGAGATGCCATTTCTCAAAACCTCGAATTCCAAAAATATCTTGGAGCGCATTGATAGTGTTGATCCACCCCACATTTGGGAATGTCAGCGCCCAACCTGTGCGATATGAGTTCATGTGTTATGAATCATTGTATAGCTTTTGCTTACATCCAAGGATTTCATGAAGGTGCTTGTGCAGCTTGAACCAATAAGGCAGTACTCCGAAAATAAAAAAGAATGTCTGTTTAATCCTAGTTAGATGCGGTGTTTTAAGAAGAGAGAATAGGATGCTCACAGCAAGCCCAAAAAGAAGCAGCGCGCTCATGACGCTAGTCGCATAAAAGATTTCTCCGGCTTGTGGTGACACCAGACCAAACTCAGGTAGTCTGCCGAGGCAATCGAGGCGAGTTGAGATCATAATCAGATAGAAAAGGTATACGCAAAGCACTTACATGAGTCTCGCCCGCTTTCCTAGATTGATCAGTGCCAGCGCGGTGAACCCCGGTGGACCGCATGCAACAAAGGCGCCATTCGCTTGGTGTCCATCCATGAAGCCGGTCGTTATAATACGGAACATGTAAATAGCGAGATAGAAGAAAGTCATGAAAAATCCAATGCCTAGTATATGCGCAATATTTAATACGGACCAACGTAGCTGGTAGTGCCACTCACCCTGAAATACATAGCCAACCAGCAAGACGGCTATCGAACGTGGGTCGGAAGTAGGCATGACGCCTAGCACATTGAACGAGACCACTCCAGTAAGCATTAATGGGAAAACCTAATGTGGAGCTAATCAACCTTGGCACATGATAGGATCGAGAGGTAAACACCAACCAGAAATGCCCAAGCTGGGGTGAACGTCTCGATATTATGAGGTTGGTTGAACCAGATCACAAGCATAGGAAAGCAAACAAGCAGCGAAAGAGCCAAGTAAACCCTACGAGTGTGTGTTAGCCCTTGTTCACTCAGCTAAACAATTTGAGCTCACCAAAAGAGAACATAAATCGCGGTCGGAGAGACTATGCCAGCGGGTACCGCATAGTTGATGGTTCCAATAATGATAGTTGCAAAGGATAGGACGACGAGGGGCACGAAAACACCTTTTACCGGATCAGCTATCAGCCGAAGAGACTGGCGACGGTAAACTGAATGTGAAATGCGTTAACATCGATTGTGATAGAGGCAAAAGCCGTGTTACTCACGGATGAATTGCGCGGCCAACATAGTCAGATTAACAACGAAGAGGCACATATTCAGAATGTAGAAAGCAATCTCGATTTTCGTGAGCCACGCCGGGTGAGGTTTGATAGCAGATAGAAGCACATAGACTGCGCCTGTGCCCATCCCGATGGGAAACTAATAGCATAATTAGCGACGACGACTAAAATGGAATTCTGCAATACATACCGCTTGCCATGACCACCCATGCGCCCTCCTCGCAAAAGCGCTATACCGAGGGCCCTCATACGGCTGCACCATAGTAGAAGTTTCGCTGTTCAACCCCATGTTGTACAAAGCCTAAACCGAAACAAACGAAAAGGAATGTAGGTCTACCGACCGCCCGGCAAGCCGCGAGAATGCTAATAGTACAAAAAGAGGTGAGGACCCAGGTACACCTACCCGGCTTGGTTTTAAGCGGATAGGAGAGCCCACCAGCCCCGAGTATCCGTCTTGGCCAACACGTACGGGTGAACACGCTAGCTCTTCTGGACTGCGGCAATCGTCTTGACACACGAAACCGTTCGTCTCGCCCTTCACAGTTTCGGCCCTCCACATTTTGCCCCACAAAAGGTATTGTTATCAGGAGATTGTGTCGTTGAACTTTGTAATCAGCCCGGTTTGGTTTCGTAAACTAATTTCAGTCACCATAGGTGGCACACGCTAGCCAAGCGTTCGCGAATGACTCGGGGTTGAAATATGATATTGCCGAAGGGAAATTTTAGCCACATCGCGGGGCTATTTGTGTGGCAGCAACGCGTATCAAGACGGTGAGACTGAGAGTGCGGGGAGTACTAAGGATTAGATACGTACCAAGCACGCCGAGCAATCTGTCTAACGACTTCAGCCGTCTGACGCCAACCTCAGATACCGGCTTGTCATATAGTGCCCACCGTTCGCCCACCAGGTGTGAAAGAGTCCGTTGCTAAGAAGTGCCGTAGAAAAAAGAAACCGGAGCTGCCAAGTTCGGAGGGTAAACCGGGTGAAGTCGGGTTGTATGTCGCGAACTGCTAGTGGCGAGAACAATGCCGTTCTTAGGGGCCATATCGCAACTCGAGCAAAAATACCTCCGGAGTGAATAAAATACCCCGGTACTAATTGCCGATGGTGGAGTCTAGTTCAAACACAAGGCCAACTCGGATAAGGACTCCATTGTAAAGCTCAAATAAACCCCGCAGATGCGATATGCTGATACGCAAAAAAAAAAAATCGGGTGGCGAGAAGAGATAGGTCTCAGAGAGGCTACAAAGTTTCGCTGTCGCAGAGCAGCAGCGCTAGGTTAGGCGGTAGCTGTGCTGGAAGCTCGCTAGACATGCTGCACATGAATGAGACGACCAAGCTCATCTCGATGCATTGTGTAGTGCTCAATCGCGAAACAGGCTGAGATAGGCGAGCACAGGATGGTCGGCGCTTGGAGGAAACCGGCTGAGCCTCACGAGGCGCGGGAACAAATTCCGGGATTTGCTTATGTTGTGCTTCGGTGAGATTGCATAATTAAACGTCGCGATTTGTTTGCTCCCTTTTAATGGTCGAAATCTATCGGGCGTCGTATACAAACACAAAGCATACTAGAGAAAACACGCCATTATACCACAAAAATCATGAAACGATACGACTTATGGAAGCGGTTGCGCTTACAAATATGTAACTAATTTCTGTAGCTTGGGCCGTTATTCAAAATCTTGCCGCCGAAATGACATAAAGATTCAACGAAATGCATTATCGATACGATGAAGGGTATTTATTGAGCTGAAGCGAGTGTTACCTTGAATGCACAAAGAACTAGAAACGAGATGTGGGCAAAATACGAAACACAAGATAGGCCGTACGCAGTACTATGAAGATGAAAGAAAACACTATGTCCAAGGTTAATGCGGTTTGTCAATAACACAATAATATACAACCGCCCCGTAGGATTAGTAGGCAGTGGTGTGGTAAACAAAAAAGACTAAGAGCGACAAATAATCACCGAGCGGGAACAGGAGCAGAAGTCGTCGCAATAGGAGAGCCAACTACATCACCAATGCTTCGCGCGCTGACACTCTTGGCGCGAGCTCTAGTAGTCTCTTCCTCAGCAGGGGCGGCCATTGGGACACCCGCCGCCCTTCGAGCGATGAGAGCGCGTACCGCACTCAGCCACTTGATTTCCTCTTCCTCGCTAGGAGCACATAGCAAGAACGATCGCTTGGGTGTAATGATCTTGAAAATGTGTTCCTTGTCGCCAGTATTTGTTGGAGGAGAGATAGATGGCGCGAGGCCCCTAGCGGCCACAGTTTCGATGGCATCCAGGATCTGGGTCACTTGAACACTTCGCATGTTCTTTAGGCTCTGCTAAAATGGTTCATTTTGGACCCTCTTGTATAGAAAGAAAGAACTAACCATGTGACTTTTCCCATACTTGAGTGTCTCCGGGGATAAGATAAAGTACCGTTTGCGCCAGCTCTTCGTGTGTGCACCACATTTCATCAAGTAACCTTGTAACAAGATCTGCTTCGGATCAATGGGAGTCGGGCTCGCGCCATCCAACTCTCCTTCGCCCTCGGAGTCCGAGCTAGACATGGTGTGCTGAAGGGGGGAAGAAGGCATGGCATATGACATAGCCGAAGCAGCAGGGGGAGTTTGCCCAGAGGCGATAGGGGCAGTCGGGATGGTGATGTTTGGAGCAGTTGCCTGGGGAACTGGAGTTTCCGATCCAGTTTCCTTGAGTTGAATCCTAGCATCATTCAAAGCGCGAACCCATGAGTCGCACTCGGCTTGCGTCTCGGCTTGGAGGTAGAAAGTGCGAGCAGGCGTCACGATCGCAAATGTGTTCGAGTGCTTCTTGAGTTCACAAGGCGCGACCGAGTGAACGTCGTTGAGATCGACAAGTCTGAGCAGCTTGTACTCTTGCTCATTTTTGTACAATCCAACCTTGGCGGTACGCAGCACGAACCAGCGCTTCTTCCAGGTCTAAACAAAAATACCAAGCCGGGCGCTCAAAACGACAGGCGTTAAAACGCGAGGGTGACACACGTACCTTGCGGCGCTCCCCCTTTTTCCACAAAAACCCGCTCTTGAGAACGACTTCGTCCTTGACCTCTTTCTCAGCTGGCCCGCGTTTTGCAGGAACGGCCTCATCGTCATCGTCGTCGTCTTCATCGGTCTCTTCTCCACTGGGACTTCGCTTCTCCGTGATCACAGAAAGAGGCTGTAGGGAAGAGGAGAACTCTGATGGGATGCCTTGGCTTGTGATACTTGGTGAAAAGCTGCTGCCAACAGGGCCCCCAGCATCAGAGTCCGACTCGGTGCCCGAAAGCGGCGCAGGTTGGCGCTAGCGTAACGGTCAAAACCAGCCACACAATTAACATATGGATCGAAAGGCAGCTTACCACAGAGTTTCGCTTGCTAATTGGCACCGGCGCTGTTGGAGAATGCATAGACAACTTGCGTTGAATCTCCTGTGGTGTAGGGGGTGCCGCTGGAAGATCCGACGTGTGAACAATTCACACTAGAAAAATATGGCCCAGTGGATACATACCTGACTCCATCGCGTCAAACCTCCGACAAAATTGGTATTTGCTAGCAATCAAGGACTAGACGGTTACGACGAGCGCGGCCAGGAAGTTGTCGTCGCTCAGTACAAATGTGGCGACGTACAAACAATGACAATCATAGGGCTAGTGGTACAAAGGTCCGTTCTCGGGTAACAATTGTCTTCCTTAATGCACTCTATCACTCATTATCAATCATTTTATTCAGTTTTCTTCAAAAACAGACAGAAATACCCATTTGGATCCCATCCTTTTCAAGTGTGAAGCAAGTCCCGCACAGTACTGTTTGGCCGTGCTTGGTCGAGCGCTAGATGATTACTTCACGTCATCGTGCTCTTTCTAGAACCACCACCAATTGCATCAACCATGTCTCAAGCCAAGTTCGACAAAGCGGTCACCATTGTGCAGGTTATAGTGCTCTAATGGTTCTCGCCAAACGTTAGCCACTAACGTTGTAATCGGCGATGATCTAGAGTATGCCCAAGGATGGGCCCGTCAAGCCGAGCCAAGAGCAGCAGCTAGAGGTTAGTGGTTAACTAGCGCCAGCACGGATCAAGCGTACTCATCATAGTCCGATATGTAGTTTTATAAGTACTTCAAACAAGGTATGTGAATAGGCATACAATTATTTAACAAAGTCTGATTAGCTTATCCATATTAGGAACCGTTGGCGATGTCAATACCACTCGGCCTGGTATGCTAGATTTTGTCGGCAAGGCCAAGTGGTCAGTGTCTTTGCTTTCCATTTTGGATCACTTCAACGACTGATGGTGAATACACAGGGATGCCTGGAAGAGCGTTGAAGGGACTTCGAAGGAGGAGGCGCACAGCAAGTATATTGCAATCCTAAATGAGGTAAGCGCATGAG
>JAYRCO010000597.1:0-21070 GCA_037042815.1 Ceratobasidium papillatum
ACCGCTGAAGTAGATGCAGGCGATCCCACTTATTATGTCTACGTGTCAAGTTGATGATGCGGAGACACTCGATTGGGGGAGCGTTTTGCTGCTCTATGATTGCTTTGCACATTGGTGGTGAACCTTCGAAGTGTACAAGCGAATCAAAGGAGCAGTCTAGGCTACTTATGTTGTAATACACATTGGTATATTGCTTGGGCAAGATAGCGATTTCGTATAACTTGGGATGGCGTGCGAAGAACGAACGGAGAGGAGCGTCTGGGTCTTCGCTTGTTGCAGAAACCAAGGCACCGCTGAGACGAAGTGAGCGAAGGGATTGAAAAGTGACATCTTCGAGGAGGGCGAATAGTCTACTCGGGGACCAGGTATAATAGAAAAAGGCCAATCCCAGCGTTTGTAGGTCAGGACAGGCACGGAGAAGCGTAGCAAATCGCTCGATATATTTGCCCTCAAACTGGTCTGTGGGCCGCGTAAATTGTGAGGAGCAATAATCTAAAGAATGAAAGCTACGTACGGTTGTTGTCAATTTCCAAAGTCAAATGTTGCAAACCACGGAACTTGAACAGCCTAGAAGTCGTTAGGGACTAGTTTGACCTAGGCTCATGTGAACGTACGCAGCGTCATCATCTGGCGAGCTATAAGTGGGCCCGCTTGTATATACGTAGAAGGAGACCCGACTTACATGACTTCCAACGTTCTGTTTCGGACCAGATTTTCATAGAGAGTGATGTAAGATTTGGACAGTTGGACTGAAGGGTCTCCATAATCATAGTCTCCGACTTCATTTGTAGTTTCCCCCAACCAAAGTGTACAAGCCCAGGAACTGCTTGCAAAATAGCCTTGATGTGTGGCTCGTATACCTCACCGATGTGGAAGATCTCGAGTTCACGGACATGCCTTGCAACAGGTGGTGCTAGATCGTCATGAGCGGTGATTAGTTCAGTAAGCAGCTCAACATGCGAGCTCTTCTGGATATGAATATTTCGGTATAAGTAGGGGAGTATGAAGTGATACCATCTGTGAGACACGATTGACGCTGAGGCAAGATCCTTCTGAGATAAGTAAGATAAGAGTTTATTCCAGATTTCAGAAGGTAGAGGGACGCAGAGCTCGGGCGACATCACTGGGCGTCAGTAGATTGGGGGGGGGGGGGTTAAGTCTGTTCTAGTTTTGTGTGTTTTGATTGTAGAGCTCAGACTGAAGAGTGAGTGCCTCGGCGAAAGGCTGGAAATCTAACTAGCGCACGCCAGCCCCTCAGCATCTAGGTATACTTTTTAGCGCTCATTAGATCCCGGTAGCGCCGGTAGTGGATGCTACTCGGGGTCTAGTGAGCGCTAAAAAAGCCTACTTAGCCGTGTGGAGCTACTTTGTGCTACCTAGACTTTCGGCTTTTGGCCGTGTGGTTGTAGCAGGACACATCGTATTTGTTCATGGATTTGATCAGAACATGGCGATTCTGATCGAAGCCCTGTCACGGGTGCCGCGCAGGTTCAGAGTAAGTTACTAGTGTCTTTCAAGTTTGCGCCGAGAGAAACCGTAGTCGAGTAAAGTTTGGAAATATATGCTCGCTTTCCATAGCTGGTTGTTACAGTTACACTGAGAAACTATGTATAACAAGATACTTTATGGGGTTTAACTTAGTCGAGAATCGATCAAATCGACCGTAGTTCGACTGCGACGTATTCTAAACCTAGACAAGGTCATTTCATGCTCATTAGTGAGTTGTAGGCAACATGCTAATTCAAGAGTATTTTGACCAGTCGACACCGTTTGGCCACACTACCTTATTAGAGCCCCTTAACAATTTACCATGCCAAAAGCTATGAGCTGACTCCAATTTTGGGCAGGCCGCTTCAAATAAGCGCATACATTCCACCCAGTTCTGCGCTTGAGGTTGCATCCTTAAATAGTACGGAACGCACGTTTCAATCCCCAAATGGCGAAGGTTTGGAAAAAGGTGCAGCACGTAAATAAGGTCTGCCTAACATATCGACTTGCGTTAGCAACTAGACATATTGAAAAACAGTGATACGTACAACCCTGATATCCACTGGCCCAGCCTTGATTTCAATTCTTTCTAGCGTCTCTGACGGATCCCCAAGTAGGATATTGATTATATTGTTTCCTTTACATGGCTCGTCCTGTAAAAAATCTAGAACGAGTTCTCGTAGTGCTGGACAGTGTTGAAACAAATGGAGAGAGTCAACGCTATCCTCGCTACTGTCTTCAACATCAAAGTTTATGATGCGAAGATACTCGAGTTGAACGGCAGTCTGCGACATTATTATCCCTCTAAGCATAGTGGCAGGTCCTTCAAAACGCAAGAGAGACCTGAAAGCACCATCGATGCCTCGCAGGTCATAGGACAGCTCGTCCGGTGTATTCGACAACACGACTAGCTCTCGTATTGTGGGATGGCGTGCAAAGAACGCACGAACAGGAACTTCTGAGCTGGAGACCAGGTTGCCGTTTAGTCGAAGGGAGCGAAGGGACCTGAAAGTAAAGCCTCCCAGTGCATCGCATAGCTCACTTAGGGACCAGCGATGAATATCATTATTTGGATTGTGGGAGAAGCACAGGCTTAGGGTTTGCAGATCGGGGCAAGCGCGAAGCAGTGGGGCAAAACGCTTAGTGCATTCACTTCCAAAATCGTCTTAGATTAGGCGGCGTTAGCATTGAGAGACATTATAAACAGAAGATATGTACCTATGTAATAAATTGTTAATGATAAATGTCGCAAGCCACGAAATTTGAAGACGCTATTAAAGTATAGTCAATAAACAAGAATGCTTCATCAACATAAACCAACATACACGGAGATATGATCTGGAGAGCTATATGTAAGCGCAACGATCCATACTGAACATAAACTGGTCTTACCTAAGTCCCTAGCACCCCCATTTTCGAAATGGAGTGAGTTGAGCTTGGGGCATTTAGTTCGTAGTATATCTATCGTTTCAAGAATATCCATTCCATATGAGGACCGAAGTCGCCAAGCAAAGTGTTCGAGGCAAGGCAAGGTCATCAGCGTATCGTTGAGATACGATATGTGCTCTTCATAGATGCTGTGAATCTCGAGCCCTCGTATATATTTTATAACCGATGACACTACACCATCGTTGTCAATGGCGAGCCGTTTGCTGAGCGGCTCGAGTTGAGAGCTCTTTTTCACGTGGATAACGTAGTACAAGTGCGGGAGCACAAACTGGACCCATGTCTGGCAGACGGTGGAGGCTGAAAAGAGGTCACCCTGAGATAAATAGGAGAGTGCTTTATCCCAGGTCTCAAGGGGTAGCGTTTGACGGAACTCGGGAAGCATATTGAAACCAGAAGGGGGGAGTTCAAGAGCTAAACCGATAGGCATGCTGAGCCATTAGATATGGAGTCATGAAAAGAAGCGACATCCCGATGCAGTCATTGGTGATGGTATTCGAGTCAGACAGATGGCCAGGTGGCAATGTGTTCACCAATAGCGTCATATGGCCAAGAAACGTTTGTTCCCGAACGAGCTAAATATCCCATCTTTTTATATCAGACTATCCTTTTGGCAAGTGGAGGCTTCATAGAGATAGAGATACGGTGGCTATTAAAGAGAAACAATACACGTGATCAAGTCTCACGCCTCCCAATCCATGCAACTCGGCCCTCACACCACCAGTAATCGTCACCAGTATTGAAATAGATAAATAAAATATGATCCTGTATGGTAGAGGAAGTCTGGCAAGATTAACTGGTTTTGAATTACAAGTCATAGCAAGTTGAAGGCCGTACAAGTACAATAATAGTGCATGACGAATACATAGGATACAAAAGGGTACCATCCAAGAAGACTAGGATATCCAAACACGAACCTCAAGCCAAGATCACAATTCAAAACTATAGATCAGCCATGCTAGTCAACAGCCCAGCTCGCTGCGCCGGTCCACCAATGCCCAATGACCCTCCACTCGAACCCTCCCCTCGATCATAATTGTTATTGTTATTGCTCGAGGACAGTTGGGCGCTAACATCTCCTTGCAGATTCATCGGCACAAACACAACCTTGCTCTGCGCCGACTTGGCCATCGCCTGCAACGCCTCGAGTTGACGGATCTGCATCGCTGCGGGACTAGCAAGGATATCGGCTGCTTGACGCATGAGACGGGCAGCGTCAACTTCAGCACGAGCTGCGATGACTTTGGATTCTCCGACGCGCTTGGCTTGGGCGGCGGATGAAAGCGAAGCGGCGACGTCTGGTGGGAATGTAATGTCTTTGACGAGGATGCCTTCGATGGCTACACCCCATTTGCCAGCTACGTCTGACACGATTTCTTCGATTTCGAGTGCGATGGCGTCACGCTAGAAGAGAGTCAAGTTAGATACCGGAACTGGTCGAGTAAGATGTGGAGACGAACCTCTGTTACGACACTCTGGACCACACGTGCACCAACTACTTGCCGTAAAGTTGTCTGGGCACGCTCAACGACCGCCTGTTTAAGGTCGGCAATTCCAAACGCCGCACGGTAGGGGTTGGTAATCTGGTAATATAACACAGACTCACTGCAAATCATGTCAGACAAGATGCGCAAAGCAAAATTATGGTCAAAAGACTCACATCTCGACGTTGACATTGTCACGAGTAATGACTGTCTGGCGTCCGATCGGCGCAATCTGGATCTTGATGTCGACGCGGCGAAGCTCTTCCGAGCATACGTTCACTTGCACGAGACCAGGATCGACGGCTAGAATCGAGTTAAAATAAGCACATGTGATATTTATAGCAACATGACAAAAACTTGCATTTGTAGAACTGCCCGAATCGAGTAACGAGACCGACAGAGCCTTGGTTGACCTCTTTGAATGGATTCGGGCATGGACAGCAAGGGATTGCTCCAAATACACCTACAACGGCTCCCAAAGCTATCCCAAATAAACTAATTAACGCAAACTCCAAGGTAATGTTCAATCGAACGTACCATTGATCATTGTACCGTATAAACCATGTTCAACACCACCCAGACCAAGATCTTGTGCATAAGACGTCTGCATCTCCGCCTTTTTCAGCGGTTCGACCTTGATGAGGTTGGCCTCAGTACCCGGATGGTTAGGTGCCCGGCGACCATTAGGCGGAGATGGCGCAGTCACGTCGGGCGCATGGTGGTCGACAACATTAGAGTGTCCCGAAGAGACAGAGGGAGTAGATTGGCGGTAGGCCTTGCTGTCAGTGGGAGCTTGGGACATGGTTGGGAATGAGAATGAGAATACGATCGTGGTCCACACCTGGTGACTTAAATAAAACCATGACCGAGTGGGGATCGGCGCTTCTTGATGGCTGTGCTGCGGAGATCCTTGGCAACTTCGGCACCGTGACTCGATTCATTGAGTTTACTATGGGCATGACGGGATGCCTGTCGTGCCGAGGTGCCGGGCCCCGCTGACCTTACGATAACGTTTGCACAGCCTGGCTGCGCGATCAATTGCGCCCTCCGTGTTTGGCGCTCAGTGTCAAAGCGTTGCTTGGCTGTGGGTCAACATGTTTCGCATACCCTACCGTGCTGAACAATAGTCAGGACCGAAGCTTGGAGTTTGCGCAACTACTAAATTAGGAAGTGTATCCGTGCTGCGTTCGCTACAACAATTCCGTAGAAAATCGGTTATAGGGGTCTTTCCATCGGAAATTCTCCCGCACAGCGTGGAACGGAGTTTCCTAAGTTGTTTTAACCTCGTATTTAGATCACCTGCCTGTGCATGCGATCATTTTGCTCACACAGTCATGAACCCCCTGGCTGCGCCTGTTCCGGCAATCTACGAAAGGGTATATTCGGGAGAAAAATCACAGGCCACCTTGGATAACAATGCTGCTCGGACTGAAACTTGGCAATGATGTTTACTCAACGACGCGTAGCAAATTCAACAGAAAGGTTCCACATCACAACAATGGTATACGATAATCCTCTCGTTAAAAATATGTTAGTATTAGGATTCAGAAGGCACGAGCTGTATTAAGCCAAGGCTATATGCAACAGCAGATAAAAATATACGAAGTGATGTGCCCGGCGACTCCAGTCAACCAAATAGGTGTGAAAGATCGACACATATATTATTCAGGGATCCTGATGAATGGATTGTTAAAATTAGAACAAAATCTCTGAGATAGATCAGATGAAGTACTTTAGCGCAGCTCCAGGGACGGTGTCATTTATTCTATTCTTTATTCTTACCCACTCGCCCTGAGATATATGCGCCCAAACTGTCTACCGACAGCATCCACAGCCGGATAGGGGCATGTCACGTGTTTCGTTCAGACGCGCATTATCTTATCGCATAGCGTTTCCTTATACAGGGAGGTTTCCTACGGAGTCCCGACAGCCGCAAGACACTCTCATAGCAGCCGTTTGTGGTCTACAGTAACCCTCCCTAATCATTGGACGGAAAAATTATAGAAATTGAGCTCGTTTCTTCCTCATTGAACCGCGAAATACCAGCCAAGTGATCGATAAATGGCATTGAGAGATACCTACATGTACAACAAGTTTCATCAACGAAAACTTTGGTTATCTTGGATAAGACTCACCTTCTATGCGTTGTCGAGAACGCCCTGAATTTGGTTTTCAGAAGAAGTTCGCGTTTCGTTGTGAGCTCCTATGTACAGCCCAGACCCCACCGCGTGGCAGTGGCTGCCAAGCAGAGTGCCCGCCACCTGCTCTGAAATTCACATGGCTCGAGCCAACCCCACACAAATTTGGGCACTGGTGAACACGCTCCTTCAGCGCTATTTTGGATCTATCAAGCCAAAGGAGAAGGCTCAAGTATATAAAGCATGTACACTACATAATATGTTCTGCAAGAAACCAGTATCGTACGAATGAGCAGAAATAAACATACAAAAAGCAAAGCGACATGGATGAAAATTCTCGAAATCTATATAGCACGCCTCCCCGGAACACCAACCATCAACACAGTCCATATGAATCCCCACAAGAATCCAACCCACAGCATATCCCGAATAATAGCACGATGATATGTCCGTACGCGTGCGTCGTCTACAACCTTTTCGGGCCCATACACAGCCGGCCGACGATACGCCGCTCGGACCGGTTTACGGGCTGGAAGATGTGACGAGATGTTTATTCGTGGGCCAGCGAGAGGATCTTCCCATGTTTCATTTGGGGAGAACGGAGATGGTGACGGGTTATAATCGAGAAAGGGAGCAACGTCGTGTTTATTACTTCCGGTGGCGAGTTCGGCAATCGCGCCTGGAGGTTTGGGTGGTGGAGGGTAGAATGTGGACGAAGAGGCGATAACGGGAAGCTCGAATGAGACACCAGCATCGACGGGATCAACGAGTTCCCATGTGTGAAGTTGGCGGGCGGAGCGGCCAAATACTTGGGAACAGAAGCCTCGCCAAGCCGAGTATATCTTTTGTTTTTGTGTCAGTACTGCAAGTCTAAATTAACTGAGCAAGTTGGTTGGGGACATACCTGCATGCAACCCAATACGGCAAACGGGACAGATATCAACCGAAAATACCGTTTCGAACGAGGCAGATCAGGAATAAAATAAATCGTGCATAGTGCAATGATCCAAGACAGAAGTGTGAAGACGACGCCAATGCTATACCTGTAGAGACTCGATCAAATTCCGAATGACATGAAATTAATTAAAAACGTACCAGTATATTTGCTTGGGGAGGTTGATGTTGGAAGCCGCGGTGCTTACAAAGTTAGGTACGCTGCATGTATCAATAAGTTCATATATTCGTGTGTAGGCAGTCATAAACTGGGTAGACTAGGATTAGCGACCAAGGATGTGTTACACAAAAACAAAGAACATACAACGTCCGGGTGTGTGGTCCTTTCTAACGCACTCAACAATTCATCCCGTACGTCTGCATCCAGGTTCAAGACCTTCTTTGCATTCGGTCGAATAAATGTTGCGACAATCTGTAGCGTTTCCGTTCGGAAAGGCTGGTCTCTCAGTGGGACAGGTGTAGGCGGAAGAGGTGACCATTGGGACCATGACGAGGATGAAGGAGAGAGGCCCCAGTCGGCCGTAGTCGTTGTCGAGGGCGAAGTAGGCTCTTTTGTATGGTTTTCCGCGGTAGGCAAGTGGGGGAGAAAGTGGGGAGAGGGGGAAAGTGCTTGTTGTTCGGGAGAGAGGGCCAGGAACCGAGCCCGGTAGTCGTGATACCAGATGATAAACTGTAGATTTTCTAAAGAGATTTCCTAGATACCTGTTAGCCTCTTCGCACTAGGAAAATAAGCACCAGCTCACCTGAAATGCAAGATAGGCTTCAAATTCCTCGAAGCTATAATTGTCGGTTCATCGGTTCCGATCGCACGTCAGCGCCACCTTCCCAAACCCAGCCTGCAGATAAATGAATAAAACTCACCCTAGTGGACTACAAGCATCTCCTGACAAAATATTCACCAGCTTTATCTGTCCTATAAGCTTGCGCATTGTCCGTCGGCCCGCCCAACGCGACAACGCAGCGCCATATCCACCCCGGGGCATCGTATCATACTACTTCCCCATGGGAAAACAGCCAGTCGAGTTTTAAGGTGATGGCCGTTCCTCGTGTAAATGTCAGAACATAGTACCGGAGTTCTCGCCCTGCCATGTGTGCGTTGTCGCTTGTTTCGATCGTCAGGGAGGGGTTCGATTGTGGCTGAGATCAAACTTCGTTCTTTACCAATGTTTTGCAACCGATTACAAACAGCTTAGTCGTAGCAACCACATCATTATTGACATTCATCCTTTCGCCTTTCGCGTGCATCGAGCAGGGACAGATGTATAAATGTCATTTAGTTCAGCTGGCCTAGAGGCTTTACGTTCCTGGTAAAATTTCGGTACCGTACGATACGTAATGGTTGCTGGTCCTTGTATTGCCTGTGATCGCTCGCACATTTAGGATGAACCTTGGCTACCGTTCAATTTGTGGCTCACTTCCGTCATCCGTTGGCCCTAGCACAGAGGCTCCACCCTGAGTGCATAGGGTGGAGAATGCTCAATGTTCTCGCAACGCTCTCGCACTCTTATTTTCGCATTGAGACGTGGACCTTTAGAGCCAGGCACTACTTGGGAAATTAAATGCTCCCGAGGTGACTTATAGATTTGTATAGTGTTTGTATTCAAGTTCCTTTGTCTTTGCCATTCGCAGCGCCTACGATTGAAAAACTTAACCACCCACTGAATCAAATGTGTGCCTGAACCACGAGAGGATCGATCATTGATTCTCGTAGATCGGCTCGGTGGTAGCGTCCGCCGAGAGGTCATGCGAGTTTGCCTAGATCGCCTGCTGAGAAACCGGAGCTGTCCTGAAACCACCAGAACGGTTCAAACTTGACTTTGTCTCAATGCGGACATACGGTGTATTAAGCAAAACCAAGCGATCAAACTATCGTAATATATATACACAAACTGTTACATGTCTACAAAGTCGAGGCTCCCAATCTATCAAATCTAGCGCTTCTCATCGTGTTTCTGCAGTAGCCGATGTCCAATGGTTCGCATATCTGCATCTATCACATCTCGATAACCCTGCCTCCTCCCGCCGTTGAACTTGAGAACTACAACAAGTCCTCTCCAGTGGTCCACCCGGCCACCAGCCAGCGCATACAGGCACATATTCTGCCTGAGGTGTGATGCACGAGGCATTGTCTCGGGGGAACTCTCGAAAAAGAAATGAAGCGGACAGCGGAGAAGACTATCCTTTGTACCTCTGAGGCATATCTCCTCCACTATGTTGGACTGATTCTCGAACAGTCCAATGACATGAGGAATCCATCGGCTTGATCCAGCTGGGCCCAGGTAGTTGTGTAGTTCAATAGGCACGGTATAGTAGTCCGTGCCATCTGTTGGTAGTACAATGGCCCGGACGCGTTGAATAGTAGGCGTAGTTGGCTCAACATCAAGTCGAGGCGGTCTATACATAGGTAGAACGGATTGCTGACATTCTATTGCGCGGCCTGAGCCTAGAACTACTTGGGGATCGACTTCGGATAGCTGCCCTGCAAACAGTGGGCATAGTTCACTGTGAGCTTGTTGATCGTAGTGCCCACATTGTGTCGAACAATACCACACGTAGAGGCAGCTGTTATTTTGCATATTAATAGTGCGACGAAAGGAGAATGAAAATCACTTACCCAGCGCATCGGAAATGACCCAGATTGCCGCAGGCGTTGCAGCTATCGGGCAATGAGAACATCATTAAAGAACCCGATGAGCTATTTAGAATATCCATGATATGATAGAATTTAAGGAATTGACATGAATATACCAGAACTACAGTTCTTATATTAGGTTGCGGAGCTTCACAGCATGCACTGTAAACATAGCATAGTAGGAGCGCTCAGACCGTCTCAGATTTCCCTCGGGGTTAGGTGTAATGTAGGGCCGAGCATCGGTGAGCCAGTCCCTAGTCGGGTGAACCGGACCCCACGCTAAAGGCAAAAAGAAATGGGGAGGGGTTTTGGAGCTACTTAGCACCCTCGGGCTGAAATTACTGACTCGCCGGCCGATTAGTTTTCTGGAGTAATGAAATCAATGCTTCGATTGCATTGGCAGCTGGCCATGATTTGCTTTGTGTAGGATGAACAGAGTACATGGATCCAAGTCCGAGTGTGATCTGAACATGGCTAACTGGCCCGGCTGTTACCTGGGCATCTGTGCGGGTATTGATGGGTCGGAACCCGAACCCCGGGACAAGCCCGGGTGGATGTCGGGCTACCCGGCGCTTAATCAAGTCCCAAGTAGTTACACCCGACGTCCGCTCTGTGTAACTCGTAATACGTAAAAACGGCGTCGCCAGGTTCGAGTGGACAAGAAAATACTATGATCCCACATGTAGTGCCAGAAAAGAACTAGGGTTGAGACGTGAAACCCTCATCTCATTCGACTAAAACCAATCAAATGTTCGCGCCTCTGATGTCTTCTCGTCCTCCTCGCTTGTTGAGTTCTTGAACACCGATATTATGGCAGAGAACTGAGTGGAAGCCAAGATTATGTCATGAGTTCGAATATTTTAGGCGATTGTATGTAGTATCTTGGTTCTACTTTTACTTTCTGTCGACACTTAAATCAATCTGAATTAGATTGAATGAGGTCGAAGAAACACAGGAGGTGCCGACGGCGGGTAGCGTAGACAAAGAAAAGGGAAAAACGGCAGTGCTACGGTGAAAGAGCGTAGTAAAAACGCATATGATAAGTTTGAGGCGATCACAAATCAAAGCCTCTCCATCCACAAGCTAGTACGTTACACGTCCACGAAGCCCCACAACTCCCATTCTATAGAATCTAGTGCATGTTATCATACCTCTGCAGCAACTGGTGTGCAATGGTCCACAAATCTGTATCTATCACATCTCGATAGCCTTGTCTCCTCCCGCCGTTGAACTTGAGAACCACAACAAGCCCTTTCCAGCTGTCCACCCGGCCACCAGTCAGCGCATACAGGCACATATTTTTCGTGAGATGTGATGCATTAGGCACTGCGTCAGGAGAGGTCTCGAAAAAAAAATGTAACGGGAAGCGAAGGAGGTTGTCATCTATGCCCCTGAGGCATATCTCGTCCACTATGTTAGAGTTATTTTGGAATAGACCACTGATATGTGGGATCCATCGGCTTGACCCAGTCGAGTTGAGATAATTATGTAACTCAACGGGTACAGTATAGTGCTTTGTACCGTCCGTTGGGAGAACAATGGCTCGGACGCGTTGAATGACTGGGATGGTGGTCTCAACATCAAGTTGAGGTTGAGGCGAGTTATGCATAGGTGAAGTGGTTTGTGGATGCTTTCGTGCGGATTCTGGACCTTCCAGTGGAACTATATGGAGATCAGCTCCAGATGACTGCCCCGCAAATAATGGGCATAGTTCGCTGTGAGCCTGCCGATCATAGTATTCACATCGGGTCGAACAGTACCATACGTAAAGGCAGCTACTCGGTTGCAGATCAATGAGATGATCAAAATAAAATAACACGAACCTACCCAGTACATTGGAAACAACCAGGACTGCCACAGGCATTACAACTATTGGGCAGCGAGAACATCATAATCGACTCTAGTGAGTTATTTAAAGCATCCATGGTTAGGTAGACTCTAAGAACTTTGGCGCAAGTATGCCTATCACTGAGTTCTTATACTACCTCGCAAAGATTCAGAGCATATGGTTCACCAACTTGTGATTTATGAAGATCGCAGAGTAGCACCACTCGGATCGTCTAAGCTCTCTCGGAGTTGGCTGTAGAGACTCCCATACCAGGCTACCACAAGGCGATGTGCAGCCGAATTCTATACTCCTTCCTCCGCATCTCAATGCCTAGCGCATAACGAAACCTTACATTTGCGTAGGATTGGCTATATCAAGAAAGCCTAACATCAGGGTCACCCTGATAAGTATATGGGAGAGACGCCTTGGGCTTGATATGGCCGGGCTAGCTAGCATCTGACGGAGGGCCAAGTGACAGCAATCCGTGCATGTCGGCCTTGTTGCTCAAAAAAACCTGAATCTGATAGTCGTCGTTCTGTTCTGCCGGACCGACATAGAGAGGACTATGGCAGTTCATATGACGTTACTACGGAGAGATCGGGGTACTATTGACAGCCGCGTGAACATTGTAGTGGCCTATGTGTATATCTTGTGGAGAAGCTCCCTAAGGAGGCTAAACATGATAAATCGATTATGTGGAGGTTTAGCCTTTTCTAGCCTTCCTTAGATCAACCCCGCATTCGGTGATGGCGTGCAACGGAATGACGTGCGTGATGTGCGTGCATGCATGTCAAGGCCGTGCGGTCAAACACAGGGGGGCAGTAACCTCCGTCTTAAGAGCTAAATTTAGTAGCTCGCTTTCGGATTTATATATACGAATAAGCCCGAAGATACACCGCAATGTGTTATCATGATACAAAAAGTGAGATAATGGAGATAAGTTAGCTTACAAAATGCTACAACAATCGAGACCTCAACCCTACAATTAGCCACGCCAAGTATAATAGGATAAAACTTGCGCCGTTTCTGAGCTTGGGCTTGGAGCACGCTTCTGAAAAAAGAAATGCGCAATTGCTCGCAAGTCTGAGTCCTCGACATCCTGGTACGATCGTCTCAGCCCTCCGTTAAACTTCAACACAACAATGTTTCCCTTCCAAGGGTGAGGGGTTTCCCCTGCAAGAGCATATACCGAGTCGTTTCGTCTGAGGATTGTTGATCGAGGCATGGAATCGGGAGGTACCTCAAAAAAGAAGTGTAAAGGAGACCGTAGACGTCTCCCACCAATTCCCTTACTGCATACAGTATCCGGAGGGGTGACCTGCTCTCCAAAAACCTCTTCGAGACGCGGTAGCCATCGTACTGTTCGGAGAGGACCAGCATAGCTACGCAACTCGACTGATGTGTAATAGTATTGTGAACCATCAACTGGAAGGATGATCGCTTGGACACGGTGAGCGTTGGGATCAATTTGACGGGGTGGGAGTGGAGGAGGCTGACGAGGCAAGGGAGATATAGAATGATAAAGCTGGAGATCTGGTAAGGGGGAGATTTCCTGTACTGTATGAGAACTGGAGCTGGGAGATTGACCAGCAAACAGAGCGCACAACTCGTTATGCGATTCTCTATCGTGGTGTAGGCACGGTGCTGAGCAGTACCATACATACAAGCAACTGTTCGTATGAACATCAGTGCAAAGTTGGTCGTGTGACGGAATAAGACTTACCTCAGGCACCGAAAGAGCCCAGGACGGCCACAAGCGTTGCATGTCCTTGGTAGAGAAAATGAAGAAGTCGGTGGTGATGCTGATGAATTTGAGGTTGCCATCATTCCAGAAATATCGAAGATCTAACACAGAGATCGTATCGTTATATAGCACAAGCTCTCCATCTATATATCGTAAAGCTCACCCACTTACATCCTGCCGAGAGGGTATTGGTGGGAATCTTATGGTCGTCTGCGCCAACCCGGTGTCCTATCTATAGGAAGACTCGATGCCATGCTCCACGTGGTGACACACCGATTGAAAACGCAATAGAATCCAGCGTGCTTGTTATCGATACACCCTCAGGTCTAGGAAGTATTAGTAAGCTCCAAAGACGTAGCTTGTAAACATTTTGACAACGAACCATGTGCTGAGGTTCTGTAACTAGTTCGGCATCGCCACCAAAGTAAGTTCTAGATGTCTCTACCACTGTAGACCAGTGCATATAGCTCGAGGTTTCGGGTACTGCCATAGAAAAGGACGACTGGATCTGGCTTATGGAGTGCTGGAGACCATATGGTCACTCGATTATATATACGCGGAGGCGGCTCTATCGTTGCCCGTAAACGGCTCTCATCACGAAGCTCATTTAGATAAGCGATCTAACCCATTGCAGTATCGCGCCGCCGACTTGACCGAGTTCATAAAGAGAGGTAGCACCACGCAACTATCTACTATAAAGTTTTAAACGCGGGTGTATTTGTTAAGTGTGGACTGCATCTGGTGGTGTAGTTATCTTAATCTTTGGCAATAGGCTGGCTCATTCAGCGAAAACTTGTGGTGAATTAGCCTTTCGTATTGTCGTGACCTCTTCCAGCTGTGATTTATTGAGCAGAAACTCTTACCTCGGTTCGAGCATTTTCAATCCCAACATCCAAAATCTGCTGCTTGTACTCAACGGCTCTTTGTGACCAGGAGGCGCAGCTTGGCCATATTTGCGAATTGGATGTAATAGCAGCTGAGTCAGCAGAGCCCTCCCATCACACCATCCACCGTCCTACGTCAAGCTCCATTGACGTGATCAATATAAGAATGAATCTCTTTTCCATCGCGATATAAGTTCTTTTTCTGTGATATTATGTAGCGGTACGTCGCTCGATTGAAGCCTGAGACATCCATATTTGGGCTGGTCTGCACAGTCATTCGTGAGCCTTTTTGGCTACTGAATGTCTCCCAACGATATCTTCTTCCGGCGTTAAACCCTCTCCAACTAAGGTATCACAGTCCATGACCTAGGACTATAACCTGCCATCCCTTCTTGCTCGTTTGCACCATGGAGTTCGAGGTAGGTACTGTTTTGTAATTTGCGTCTCGGGTTTCGAACTATTTGTTGCAATATAGGTCACTAAAGTTAACATAGCCTACACTGCGCTAGGAGGTTTTGTTGTCTGTGTGAGTATTATTACACCACCATGGTCGCCCGGTCACTAATTATTACCCTCAGCTGAGTTTGATATCGCTGTTTCTTAGAAACAAGGTTTGAAGATTTAATTTGACACTCTTTGAGCCATACTCAAGCCTTCTAGATTTACACCAGCGAAGTGACTTTTGCTCTACTCTTCGGGTTATTGATTGGGCCACACGGGCTGGCGATTTTTGACCCTCGTGGCTGGACTTCGCACGGGGAGGTGGACCAAATCTCCAACACAAACAACGTTACGTTCGAGTTGACTAGGGTGGCGTTGGGAATTGGGTTATTTGCTATTGGCAAGACAGTCTTCTTTTAAATTTAACTGGTGCTAATCAAAGGAGTACGATCAGGCGTTGAGCTTCCAAAATCATATCTAAAAGATCATGCTCGAAGTTTGGTAGTGTTGGTAGTACCGGTGATGGGTGGGTCGGTTGCGTATTCTGAGGCGAAACCAGTAGTTCTTATGATACTTGGTTAGCCTGGGGGTGGTTTGTATCTGCAGGTAAGCCCTTCTTCAATTCGGCTGTATTTTAACTTATTTTTGTCTCGACCATAGGCTTCATCTGCTGGATATTTCCCGCTCTGAGTTATACATCAGCCTTGTTAATCGCGGCCTGTCTCACCCCTACTGACCCAGTGAGCTCTCAGATCTGTTGTAAATGCATCTGATGTTAATCCAATCCAGGTCCTAGCCAATGCAATTGTCAGTGGTCGCTGGGCAGAACAAAACGTCCCTGAACGCCTCCGACATTTGTTAGCCGCAGAGTCTGCCGCAAACGATGGCCTCGCATATCCTTTCTTATACATATCACTCAAAATGGTTACCGAGAGCACGCGACCAGGAGACATCATTAGATTCATTTGGGAGAGCGTGGTTTGTGAGTGGATTATCAAAATTCTCAATCTTGTGGATTTCGGCTGACGTCCCGTTAGACCAGGTCCTACTGGGAGTAGTGATAGGCACTTGTATGGGCTGGCTATTCCGGATATCCATGCGGCGCGCAGAAAACAACGGCCTGATTGATCGCTCAAGTTATCTCGGACAATACCTGTCTCTGGCTATTCTGAGCTTAGGAGCAACTGCTCTTTTGGGCGGAGACGATTTACTTGCTGCCTTTGCTGCTGGTAAGCCTGAGAAGCCAACTTGTTTATCACTGACCGAACACTCGCAAATGTAGGCTCAGCTGTTTCCTGGGATGGCTATTTCAATGAAAAGTCTCAAGAGTCCGAGTTTTCTAGCATCATTGAAGTGTTTTTCAACTGCGCATGTTTTCTTTACATCGGCGCCTGGCTGCCATTCGAAGCGCTAAAGCAAGACATTGATCCGCATCTGGGAATCACGGTGGACAAAATGCTGCTGCTATTCGTGATCTTGTTGGCTATCAGACGTATACCAGCGCTCATCGGCTTGTGGTGGACTGGTTGGCTGTCCCCTGACGTTCGAACGCTCGGCGAAGCGCTCTTCAGCGGACATTTCGGACCAATGGGTGTGTAATGAGGCGCTTGCCTTTCCTGTGGTGCGATTTAAAGTCTAATTTGAACGCCGGTCGGTTATAGGTGTTGGTGCAATCTTCATATCGATGTTGGCGCTCAAAAAGCTACCTGTGCCACAAGGTCGTGTTGATGATCAAGTGGATTGCGTTGCGTCGTCAATCCAACCTATTGTATCATTTGTCGTTCTGGGATCAATCTTCATTCGTAAGCGTTTATTGCAGAATCAAAGTCCATCACCAACTAACGCCAAACGGTCATAGACGGTCTATCAATTCCGTTCTTCTCGCTCGGCTCATGGCTGCATCTTACATATATCAAGGCCAAAAGAGGGGCTCATCAAGCTCGAGAAACACTACGATCTGTGAGCCCGTTTAGACGATCACGCGTTCTCCCGGATGAGCAACGCGGGTTATTGTCGGATGAGCAAGATGTTGGAAGATACTCTGTTGGAACGTATGACGGCTACGATGTGCGTGTCTCTGCTGATGAAAGCCATGCTTAGGATAATCAGTGTTGGCTTCACGATGTTTATGTAAGAACAATGATGATATGCTTTATTCTATGAACCGAATATTTACAACCAAACGAAGCTCGTCGGCTGAGTTATTCCAGACGTTCGAGCAACTTCTTGTAAATCTGCACCTCCGTTGATGCGCTGATACACAACAACTCCTCCGCTGTTCATTCCACCAACAACTAGATACATACCATCAGGGCTTAGCATAGCTCCGCGGAGATGGTTCATTCCAGTTCGGACCTGCTTGACGACTTGAAGGCCATTGTTGGCAATACTGATGATGGCGATGGCATCATTCGACTCGCCACGGTTTGTAGCATACAGATACTGGGTAGGGAACGCGCTAGTAACGGGCGAGATGAGTAATTCTCCTGCACCGAGTGCGCTTGGATTTGGCGAATCCGATGGTACGATGGAGACGGTAGCTGTAACTGGAGGTTGAGTAGACGATCCGAGAGCAGGGATGGTTTGTTGGGTAAGTGTATTGGACAATTCGTGAAGCATGTAGAGTGTGTTGCCTATTCATCTATAAGCTGGTGTTGTAATCAAAAACGCTCTGATAGACATACCATTGACTACACCATGACGAGGGCCGCTTCCAGAGGGCTGCTGTATATATCCGCTATTCTGGAGTGCACCAGAGCTGGACTTGGTAAGTCGCCAAACTTTGTCTGAGCCCTATCCATGGGTGCCAACGAGTTAATATTGGATTGTACGCGCATACAGAGTCTGATCTACTCACGAGGTCTGGAACTAGGTATTCGCTGCCATATTCAATGACTTCATGAGGATGAGGGCTAGTTTGACGGCTGGTGTTGGGTCCTGAGCCAACAAATTGAACCAAAGGCTTGGCAGATCCAAAGTGGCCCTTGTCGGCGGTGAGTGGGATGTTCAAGGCATTGCCACCGTTGTACTGTGAAGCGTTTGTAAGGCTCCGATATTTGACTTGCAAGAGAAAATTACATACGTTCGCAGCTACAATCTCATTGCCGTTGCTGGGAGCGAGCATAAAAGCGGGTCCATCTCCTCCAGTAGAAACAGTTGCAAGCTTCTCCGAGCGTCAGTGATTGAAATGTACGCTAAATGTAACAAAACTCACCTGTGACAACTGGCCTTGCGAATTGACGGCAAATGACCACACGGCACCGGCATAATTCTCTTGGGTTGCGAAGACTACGCTCTTGTTGGTCGGGTGAGAGGTGATCCAGCTTGGGTTCTGGCCAGCATACGAGGTTGCGATAGTTGGCAAACTTGTGCTGCCCGAGGTGAATTGTAGGGTAGTGATCACGGACGAATACGCTCCAACGAGAATTTTATACGCAACCATGATGGAAAAGATAGACCTGAAAGGTAAGTGAGATAGATGATCCCAAGTCACGATAGAGGGGGATTATATACCAAAGAAACAGCCCATCGAAGCATGTCTCGTTTAACTTTCGGCGTGGTAACCGGCTGCATACATCGTGTTCTCATCGACGTTTGGTATCACCTGCCTTCGTTTTGAATTGTCCCGCCTTGGAAGCTAACGGGAACAGTTGCAGGATTTGTATCCCCGAGGTTTAACAGGTAAAATGCGACGATAGAACATCTGCGAGGTGTGATAGATTCGTGCCAAGGCGACAAGGTAGCCAGCAGTTGCGAATGTCGTCAGTGCAAGACATTCAAATGAGCACGAGCGTGCATTGTCGGCTGGTTCAAAAATTGGTCGCGTATTTTGAGAAGATGTCGCTTGTGGTGGTTTAGCTCAGAGCAATCCGTAGCCAATAGGAAGCCCCTCCGATCAACCCCCGTGACGTCGTTAGACTTTGCTCCATTCGAAAGGCCCACATTAGGACAAGATCACATTTACAAAACATACATTTGGGGTAACATATCAAGGTATCGAGTGTACAGCATATACAAAACATGTGCGAAATGTGGAATAGAACACAGCGTAGATGACGGTGACAATTGCATATCTACGGAAGAAAATCATGCATAAAATCAGAATAAATCGGCTTTAGATTTGGTCGTCAAGAAATCGTAAAAAAGAAAAAAGAAGCCCCGAATGGAACATCAACGTGCTTGCTGTTGAAGCACCACTCGCTCACGGCAGCGCATAATCGCCTTGCCAAGATTGTTTGGTCCTTTAAGATCGGTCCCAGCACCCCAAGGAGCATCCCACATGTACAACAATTGAGCAGGATGGGTGGATAAGAGCATCTTTCCAAGCGCTATAACATCTCCATTAGTTGTCAATTAAAACCGGATCAATTGTCAACTCACATGGGTGCTGCGTAAACTTGAGAGCCAACACCTCATCCATCTTTTCCATTTGCACCTCGTCCCAGTCTGGCCGCTGCAACGAACGCATGATCGATCCGTCCTTGCCTATCGCGCCGGCGTGCGCCCATTGGTCGGCATAGAGCTCCGGCTCGCTCGCTTGTCGGATCCCCTCGGCTAACTCGGGGTGCCAGCTCTCCTCGGCGCGGCCTCGGCCGCGTCCCGCGGGTCGACGGAGAAAGCGCATCGCGTGCCAGAGATGAATCGCGGACGGATATAACTTGCCCTCGTATTCGAGCGCGTGCGGTGAAGTCATACTGAATGCATGACTCCTATCAAAGCGGATAGGCTGGACCGCGACGGGGTGTGCCGAACGGAACACGCCCGCCCACGGATTGTCGACGGGGGAAACCTCGCTCCGCGAGTGACCGTGTCCGAACATGCCGCCAAACGAGTTGTGAGTGGGTTGGTCGTTTCGGCGCTGCGAATTGTTTCGTCCGGGTGCGTTTGGATTGTTACGTTGCATCGAGAGCGTGCGTTTGAGGATGCCCTTTATGATACCAGGCTTTTTGGGCTTGCTCACCGAGGGTACAGACGGATTCCGGCCCGGTCCAGATTGCATACTCGAGCTCGGCGGATCACTTGTCTTTGGGCGACGCATCCAATCCGGGAGCGGATCGCCCGACGGGGGAGGCGGAGGTCCACCGGGTGCACGAAGATAGGGGTTTGCGGGTGGGACATCTTCACTGGTGGTCGAGTCATAGGGGCTCGTATCGCCATTGAGTGGTCGACCAAAATTATCTCGGGATGCACCACCATGGCCAACACTCGAACCGCCCATCCTTACACTCCCCTCTCCGCGGCGCATACTCCCATGACCGACGCTACTCGCCGGACGCGGATGTATAGTCGCAGGCGTACGCATAAGCGCATCCAGTTCTTCTTGTGCAATCCTCCGCCTCGCGAGCTCCGCCTCGGTCACCCTAGGCGTCACAGCCTGACCCTGTTCGTACGCTCCTCGTCGTCGCGCGAGCACCTCCATCGCCGAATCATGTCGAACCTTGTCCCGCTCTTCGGGTCGGAGTGCCTCGCGGGACCGTTGTCCGGACGCTTTACGAATAACCTTGTGCTGCTGCCTCGACCGTAAAAAATGCTGCTCGAGTTGGTACCGACGTTCAGGCGTGATCCCCTCTCGTCGATCCCGTTCGACCCACTCGAGGTCCTTGCGTTTCTCGGCCCACTTGCTCGCAGTCGTATGCCACACATCTCGAACGTCTCGCCAATCGTCTTGACTCATTCCAGGATTATGTCGCGGGAGAGGTGCACGGCCATTTGCCCGTCGTTCATCGTTTTCATGCTCGACCGTCCATCGCCAGGGTTTGATCTTGATCCACTGCCAGTCCTTGTGCATATACCCATCGTCCCACAAGTACCCCCTCGAAAACTCGCGTTTGGCCAACGGAAGCTCCGAATTTTCTCTCTTGTACACTCGTGCAGCTTCGAGCGCGCGTCCCATGGGCATCTGCCGCTCCTCTGCAAGTTCACGTTGAATCGGCCCTCCAGTCTCGTGCATAAACCTCGCCCAGGTCGGATCCCAAAACCGATCGACCCATTTATCGCGCGTCTCGTGCCATTCATCATAGATATCCTGCAA
>JAYRCO010000598.1:0-21019 GCA_037042815.1 Ceratobasidium papillatum
GTATGGAATGGGATGATATTGAAACATACCTTGTAGCAAGCGATCTTTCGTCACTTTCGGACCTAACGTGACGGCAGCACGCGTACCTTTCGGCAGCTTCAGGTCTGTTCCCCGAGTATGACCGTCGTCAAGATACACAATGCACCGTTCCATCTGCTGAGCGAACGGAGAAGCGTGGAAAGGCGTGGGTGACCCATTTTGCGGCAGTATCACTAGCTCGTCCTCGTCGTTGAAGTATACCGCCGCCGCAACGTCAGGCCACAGCTCCAGCCAGTACTTGACCAGCTCATCGTTCGTCAACTCCAGCATCTGAGCCCCGACATCGAGCAGTACGCGTATCTCCGGGTCTTGTTTGACCAACGTGTGCAGGAACTCCTTCGCCGAGCACGTTTCGTCGTCCGCGCCTCGAATGCAGAGATAGTGGTTGTTCTCGGGCTGTAACAAGTAGGTCAATACCAAAGCGTTCGTGGACGACTGTTTGACAGGGTCCGACTGAGTAATTGAGGTGGGAAGGAGGTAACGATTGTCGTTTGTGCCGCTAAATCCAGTGGTGACGTGAGTCTTGACCTCTGCGAGATCCCAGCCAGAAGTAGACAGCTTGTAGGGAAACTGCTTCGCTGCTTTGGGGAACACGACAGACGTGAGGAAGAAATCGACGACTGCAGAGTTGCGCCCAAAAGTTTTTATGAGCTCCTTGGAGAATTGTTCGTGGTCTTTGAGGTTGACACCACTGAGCTGGCGAAGTTTTGCTGGGGTTTCATGGTTTCGACGTACCCATTGCTCGTACTCTAGAGTAGGATTGTCAAGTTTGTATAGCAGCTCGAAGCACGTGTGGAGTTGGCTGTCCGTAAGACCGTTGTTATAGTAGCTCAAGCAGGTGAGGACAATTGCCACATCTGGATGTCCAAATTCGGCACGCGGACTCGGAATATCCTATTACAAAAAGTTGCTCAGGCGGGTTCAGTGTATTTGCAGTTGGATTAAACATACTTTTGCATGATAGGGTACTGCCAAGAGGGAACGGCTCAAGTGCAATCCATAATCGATCCGATAGTGCTTGTCTCTCAACGCAAATGCTATAATCCCACACGCTAGCAGACCTCGAAGCAGGAGAAGCCCGTCACGCAAAGACGTACTCAGGGACTGCAGTATCTGAGTCTCACTGGGGGAAACGTTGCGGTTGATGAGAAAATGCAAAGCCACCTTCCGTGTTGCCCGTGGTAGCAGACCGAAGTTAAGATTAGGGACAACCCCCGCAAGCGAGTCCTGTGCGATAGATTTCACGAGCTCGGAAACAACCTCATCCGACTCAGGCATAATTCGAATGAAGGGAAACTGCCCATCACCTCGAGTTTCGTATTTCAGCTTATCAGGACAAGTACTTTTGAGTCGATTTATATGAGCAGCCACGAGTAAGAGAATTTGCTGAGTGGTTGTCCATCGATCCGGATGTCCTTCGAGTGGTTGCTGTTGCCCCACCGTGTAGACGAGCTGGTAGCGAACGTGTAGGATTTCGTCGCTTTCATCCAAGATGTCTCGAGCGTGTTGCGAGAGCCAATCTTGCATATCCTGCAAGCTCTTAGAAGCCGCAGTCTCTTCTAAGGTTGATGAGGATAGGATTTGGTCGATACCCATGAGCCGTAATGACAAAATATGCTCAGGCTGTACGAGCAAGATGCCGCCGTCGCGCATACACTCTGCATACATGCCGCGAATCTGCTTTGATTCTGATTGTCCAACTCGGATGTGGCGGCCGAAAGGCAGATAGTAGATCCGGCGACCAACTAGACCAGATAAACGGCTGACAAGTAGGTGAAACATTTGTCGCCAAAGAGGTTTGAGGACAACGACTCGGACGAGGCGAGTACCATCTGCGAGTGCAGCAGAGATGATAGGAACGATGACAGAAGATTTTCCCTCTCCCATGTTGAGCTGAAGAACTGTATTCATTGCCGAGGAAGGGGCGATCATCTCTTGAGCGACCTGAGTCTGCACCGTTCTCGCGCTGAAGTTTCCGTCAATCTGAGAGATGCCTCAGTTAGTATCCTGTATAACGCGACGTGTACTATGCGTCTTACCTGAATTAGTAACCAATCTGGGTGGTCTGTTTCGCCTCCAGCGCTTGCGTTCGCAAAGTTTAACTCTTTGAAAAATTCGTCGTGTTTCTCATCTCGAGCCAAGCTGATCAGGCGTTGTGATCGTTGGTACTCTATATGTGACCGTGCATATGTCTGGAGTTTGCTCAGATGCTCTGTTGCTATATTTTTTCGAGCTCGAAGTGCAAGCCTCGCCAGGATATTTCGAGGAGTCAGCCGCGGCCAGATCCCAGAAGCAAATACTACGGAATCCAGATTTGTGACTGGACCCAACCAAGCTTTGATAACTGCCAAATTCTGGCGCAAAAGGTCTTCGTACAAAACCATGTTTTGCTCAAGAATAGCGTATTCGGGCAACCGCTCAGGTGGCACATGAGAACGAGAGCAGGAGAGATCCACGCGGCTTGTTTCGAGATCCGATCCGTAGAGTCGATGAAGAGGGCGCAATGAGCTTTCATGGAACTCGGACAAAAATTTCTCCAATCGATCAGTATTGGGCGAATCTGCTTGGGTCGATGAAACGGGAATATTGGGCCGATGAGGGACATCGACAACTGTTGGACAGATTCGGTGTTCCATGAGTTTACCCACAGTTAACGAGTTCAGAAGCCGGTTGAAAGGTTTTTGGGATAGGGGCTTGGGTAGGGCAGCAGACATGGTCGAATAACTAAGTCCAAGTGTTGCGGGCGCAGAAGAAAGCGCACGCTCAACACAGCGTAAATGATTTTGAAGATCCGCATTTCTCGAGCAGCTTTCAAAATACAGTTGAGTTTGTTCAAGACAGCCGCTGACGTCGAACCATATAGAATACACTGACGGGGGATCCAAGGGTGAATCTGGCCAGCAATCCATCCAAAATTGAGTCAGTCGCGCTTCGTGTGTCGATACATTCAAGTTAAAGTCGTTTGTTCGACGCCGGCTCCAGTCGGGCGTGGACTCGCTAAACATCTTCGGGAGATTATTGGACGGGGTTTTTTCGATAGCGAGACTGAAACAGTTAATGAGCTGCGATATGCGGTATGCTGCTGGTTTGTATTTGTCGGAAAGCTGGTACATTCGATGGGTTGGCGGTGCCAAGGATTGGAACGATGATGTGACCGCAAGTGAAACGAGGATGGGAACGAGGTTTGGAGGAAGTGAGCCACTATAAACTCCCGACGATAAGCAAATTCCAAGTGCGTATTGGTTGTTAGACACCCCAGCTTGTCGGCATAGATTGTACATCGAGAGCCAAGACAAGGGAAGTTGAAGTTTGAGCCAATCTCGGCTATATGTTAACTCGAGATCGGAGGACGGTCCATGCACAACACCCCACTTTTCAAACTGGGGCACCAGGTCAAATGCGATATAAGTTGGTTTCCCCCATCTCTTGCACAACAGACTAGACACCCAGGATGTGAGTTGACCATCTTGCGTCCAGCCGGAAGATGTGTGGTCCTGCGGTTCATACCAGGTACTGTTGCTAGCACTTGCGTGATCTTCCAAGGCGGTCGGAATTTGGAACGTTGTATCGATAGGGTAGCACATCCGACTACGATGCGCTGCGCGACAAAGCAAGACCTCGTCATGTTTGGTCATATAAGGTTTGAGATCTAGGTTTGACGGATTGAACAATTGAAGAGAGCTAGCCCGCTGAAGGATCGAGTTTGCCACGGTGCAAAACGCGTAGTGCTGGGCCAAGGGGGGAAGAGTGTTCCATTTCGTAGTCTGCATCACCTGCAGATGAGCGGGATAGTACTCTCGTTGCGGGGTTAGCGCTCCAATCAGTTTAAGAAGTTGTGCCTGCTCTTTGTCGATCTGGTCAAACGAGGTTGTTGCAGATTCGGATAGCTCGTAGAGTGCTTCTTCGGTACCCGTTCGGTCGGTAAGTGGATCTGGGAGGCAGTGACTAGTAAGCGCGTGGAGGTAGATCTTGAAGAGCCGGCTAGTAAGGTTGGTGTTGATGTTTGCGAGATACCCTAGGTCGACATCAATCTTGTACTGATAGAAGGTAACATGACGCTTGGAGCCCCGGTCAATTGTGACCTCCGTATGGCTTTTCTGAAGCGCGAGCCCAATGGTACCGTATGGTATAAGAACGGTTCGAGATCGGGGAAGTGTTTTTGCAATGCGATCCTTTGCACATAGTACCAGCTGATCACGTAGCCCAAATAGAGTACCAGATGACTGTGTCTTGTCGACAACCTGTCCGGGGAGGTTTCGTGATTCGAGCTGCATATTGTTGTTGATGAAAAACGCTAGCTTCATTCGAGGTAGCTCCGCACTGATTTCAGTCACTTTCGAATTGGATCGAGTTATGTGTAGGTAGCACGACGACTCGAGTGGAGCTATTTGACGCGATACATCCCGGAAAGCAGGGCTGTATACATCAAACAGTGAGATGGAGCCAACTTCATCAGTCTTTTCCATGAGACCAGTTGAAGTCGCCGAAGACCGAAGATGCCAATTGTTTTTGTTTGATGTCCATGGATTGGCAAGCGGCCGAAATTCCACGTCGCCGTTGCTCAAGTTGATCCAATGGTGATATTCAATGGAGAAAAGCAAAGGGAGATCGTTGGTGAGTTTCGAGCAAGGTATCAATTCGAAAGTGGCGTCGTCTCGGGCCGTCTGAATAACAAGATCACCGGTGGTAGGATCTAGGTAAAACGAGACCTGCAAAGAAGTTTAGCTAAAGCTCGGTTCCAGAAGGTAGCTATGCAAGGTTGAACGTACTCGGTTTCCCTCAATATAACCGCGAGTTTCAAATGCCATGCCTCCCGAGTTGGTAGGGACGACATCGAGTAGTTTCTGGCAAACGAAATCTTACTATAAGTCAATGTGCAACAAAATAACGCATGAAGCCTACTTTTCCAAACAAGCGAGTATATATCGGGTGGACGACATAATCGCGTGGTAAGCGTCCAAGAGGTTGGCCATTGACAAGCATTGTTCCTTCCAGCAAATTAATATGAACCTGTTGCGAGCTTATAGTAGAGTCGCTTGCTGTCCTTGTTATTACCCAACGGGAGTTCGAGTTGGGTAGCGCAGTCCAACCGGAAGCTCCTGGACGATACCCGTTCCAGTATCGAGAGATTGACTCGTCGAGAAGATTTGGGTTGTGTTGTAAATTATCGAGTGAGATCGGGAGGGCCTGGAACGCTAACCGGCGATCTCGACATATCAACGCTCGCAAATGCTGAGGCGCTTGGTCGATTTTTGGGGGCTGGTTGTCATGCAATGCCATGGAGCAGTAAACAAAAGCAAGATGATCTTCGGTACTCGATAGCAATTTGCGCAAGTGGGGCTCCTCAACGTCATAGGTGGATCGGCATATAGCCGCCATTTCGGAAATGCGCAGCTGGTAGTCCAGAATCTGCGACTCGAGCTCGGCGTTCCGACACTTAGCCGAAAGTTCGTCAACCCATCCAAAAGTGACAGCCCGAGCATCTCGAAGAAATCGATAGGCCTCAGTGTGTACGATCGTATCAGTCGTCGACGAGAGCAACCGCGCAACGAGCATGACTGATCCATACCATCAGTAGATAATACCATTTTCAATTGTTAAAACGCACCAATCGTATGCACAGTTGTGCCCTCCAGCCAGTTAGCCCGGACGCGGTCTAGTACCCGAAAAGCTTGGCGGACTAATAGTTGACCGAACCGGGCATCGTGAAGTTCCGTATGCCAGTCTCGAGTTTGTTCGTCTTGAGATAGGGGTCCAATCTGCCAAGCAGCTTGTGTATGCAGCATATTGACTTCTTCGCGGCTAAATGTGAGAATATTTTCCTCGAGACCACGGACGATGTTCATCCATTGGAGACGAGGTCCGCTACGGAGTGTGCCAAAAGCATAATGTTCATGCAGCGAAATATCTTTGGGACAGTCGGATTGGTCGGCAAGAATCTGATTGGACGTATGCGCAGTCCCTTCTAAGGCAAATTGGAGGTAGGAATACGAGCTTTCAGCTGGCAAAGTAAACGTTCCATATTTGGAAAAGCTAGCTTTGGTAAATGGTCCGGCGGCCCAGGTATGTTTAGAAGAGTCGAAGAGCCTGAAATCCAAGCCGTTATCGACACAAACCATGCTCTGAGTAGCAGGAATTTTTGTTTCCGAGTAATTCAAGCGACGAAAGGATTTAGTGGACGATGCAATAGTAATCCGATGTCGTTTAGAATTGGCCCACGAGCCGAGACCATCGTAGCCCGCCAACAGGCAATGAGAATTGGCTCGTCCATCCCGAGCCGAGTCTCCAAGGTCGCAGAGAATTTCATAAGTTGCGGCCCGCCATAGATTTATCTCTTCTGAACACTGAAGCTCAAATACAGCGGCCTGCGCCTCGAGGAGATCCGCTGGCAGCGGCCACTCGTGAACTTCGATCTGCATGGTTTTGGCTTGTTGAAGCATGGAACAACGATTGCACCGGCGTCGATGCCGCTTGGTCCCCCAATGATCCTCGTCATACTCGCAGCTGATTTGTGAAACTGTGGATAGGAGTTGAGCGTGCTCCTTGTTTAAGCTATTCAACTCTTCGATTTTATCGTTCCGTTTGCGTTCTGCATCTTCCTCGATCGTCCGTTTGAGAGCCTGGAGACTGGGCGACTGTTCGAAGAAACGGACGGGCAAAGAATCTTGATCTGGTTCATCTGTAAAGACCGAACCCAGTGAAGCATTGATATGTCGGGATTGGATATGAGCTTGAATGACACCGGCTCGCTCGAGGTGTAACGAAGAGCGCAGTAAAAGTGGCTCGATAATGTCTCCCGGAATTTCAGGAGAGTACTGAAGCAGGAGATTATGTTGAGAAGTGGCTAATCGGTCCAACGCCATCCACAACTCCATGATAGTCAACATCATTATTGAACGGTCGGTCATGTCCTGAGAGTAGAAGGAAAGGGCAGCCGTCTTGTACTGTTCGATACATGAGGAAACCGTCGCACAAGAAGTCGTCGAACTCTCTTGAATACGATTGTCAACCCACGAAGGAAGATAATTGTAGACCGCATTCTCGAAATCGAAAAGCGCGAAGTGTTTATGCTCGTTGAAAGACCGAGTCAAAGCCCCCTTGGCAAATACCGAGAAGTCGTCCTGGCCAACCAGCCTAGCACCATGGTTTGGATTGAAGGCCTTGGGCTTGTCGCGGGTCGAGCGCCCTTGAAGAACCTTTTGCAAATAATCGCGAGAATTAGGCAAAGTCTGAACCACGGCACGCTCGAGATCCAGTTTCAGCGGGCCAAAATGCGGAACATTTTTTTGGATAGTCGCCCAACGATCTTGTAAAACAGCCTCTGTTTGGTCGCTCGCGGCTTTCGCGACTTGTATGACGACGTCTGGCAACGAGTCTTGAGCCTTGAACATTCGACGTGCCATCTTGGCTCGCATAGTCGCAAGAAGATCGCTTGAGAACGATGGCACCTGACTGGAAAGAGCAAGCAGATGCGTGTGGAGATGGACCATAAAGTGCTTGTAGTCCGCCGAGTCGACCGAAGTCTGGATAGCGACGCGGATAATGAGCCAAATGGGAGATCGGCGCCACGGAAGCCCCGCCCTGTCCCATAAAACCTCGTCGGCGATGCGCTTGAGGACACGACGCGGCTCCACCTCCTTGCCAAAGCCACGGAGAATGCCAGTAAAAAGTTGAGAGATATAGTGAGGATCCCCGACTTCGCGTCCTTCCGCCAATTCCGCGTCTCCTTGAGGACCTTCCAAGACGTCGACGTTCATTCGAGCCAAAAAGTTCGATATTTCTTCGATAAACCCAGGATCATTGACAGTCGAGCTTGGGATTTGGATGACAGGTCCTGGAAAATGGCGAACAAGCTTCCCTGGAACGGACATAACAGACGCGTCGGGAGCTTGAGCCTCGAAGACCTCAAACGTCGTGGCCTCGGACGATTTGCGAATAATCACGACAGAATTTTGCGCGCGTATATAAAGTGATAACACGTCTAGAGTCGTTCAAAGTTAATCTTGGTCCAAGAGATAACAGAAAACGCGTACCACCAGCCTCCATGTTCATCATGTCCTGCGCGAGAGTACGTTTTTCGAGTGGGTGTACGATGTTTTGAGCAAGCTTTGAGAGCATAGTAAACATCCGGCCCCAGTTGGCAGAGTTTTCTGGAACAAGCTCGCGATATTTCTCGACAGCATCTAGAGTGGATAAAACCAGTCGGTGGTTAATTTGCCTCTCCTGGCCCTCATTCGGAGCTTCTTGCGGAAGTTTCGGTGGCAAGAAGACATGATAAACAACATGCAACAGAGCTTCTTCTTCCGAGAGCGGTTTCCCCATCGCAGAGCAGCGTGGTGGGAAGGTGGAGAATGATGAGGCCATTACGTTTGAAAACCGCCGCCACCGCCGAGGCGCTATTTTACAATTGGGTTAGCTCTGTTGATAGTACCTGAGAATCACAACAATCAGCCTCATCAACACGTTGTCAAACTCAAATACCATGTGGGCGTTTCCAGACTGGTTAGAGACGCTTGAAATGTCGAAGATTGAATATTTGGCGCCACACTGGTTCTACAAACCTCCCCTGCTAACGACTCCAATGATCACGCTGGTGCGGTATGATGAGCCTACAGAATCTACACCGAGTGTAGTCGCCACGGAGGTTCCTAAAATATCCAAAAAATAGTCTTCGCATCTCTATTGGCTGGAACCTCCAAAACGAATTCAATCAAATTGGAGCATAAACGTAGACTACAAATGCATTGTCAGAGTGGAAAGTGAGAGCATCAGTGTTGGGTTAGAATAAGCAGTGTTGAAAGTTGGGTCCCCTGCATGATCAGAGGTTGTAGTCCAGAGATCGCAGTTGGGAGCAAGCAAATCGGCGGCACGTGATTCACACGGATAAACAGAGCCCAGCAATGAGCGCCCAAGTCAGGCCGACACAACCCTCACGAGGCAAAACTTTAATTCAAGAAAATCGTATTATATTATTCCTTCAAAGATTCTGATATACATTTTAACATTCCCTTTTAACCAACTCAAAGCTTCGCCTTGACACCCGCCTCTGCCATCTCCTTCTTTGCCAAATCCCTCAACTGCCTCCTCAAAATCTTCCCAGCAGCACTCTTCGGAATAGCTTCAACAACAGCAACACCTACGCCCACCCAAATCAATCCTCAATCCTCCAATCCATCCAAAATAAAGACGTACCTCCTCGTAAGAACTTATGCCTCGCAACCTTTCCTTGAATCCACTTTTGAACATCCTTCGCAAACGCCTCTCGCTCAGTTTGGGATAAAGCCGCAAGTCCTTTACGGTGTACGACATAGGCGCTGAAATGGATCGAAGCAGGGATAAGTATCCGAACAATCGGTGCAGGGAAGAAGAGAATCGGCGATGCATATTTAGACTTTATGCGCGGGGTAATTAAAGTTGATCGAGAAAGACTTACCGTGGAAGTTCGGTCGCCTGCTCTTCGGAGTAAATGCCAATCACACCAGAGTCGACCACGTCAGGATGAGTGAGTAGGACGTTTTCGAGATCGGCAGGCGGGACTGGCAAAGTAATGACGTTGACGATATGAACGAAGTTAAATGAGCTCGAGAGCGTACCTTGGAACCCCTTGTACTTGATCAACTCCTTCAACCGATCCACAATAGTAAAAAACCCATCCTTATCCCGAACAGCAATATCACCCGTCTTAAACCACCCATCAGACGTAATCGAATTCTCCGTCGCACTCGGATTATTCAAATAACCCCTACCAAAAAAACTCATCAACCTCAACTCATCCCAACGCCTTCTTGACTCACTTCATAACCGACTCGGCCCTCAACCAAAACTCTCCAGCCTCACCCTCCTTCACATCTCTCCCATCTTCCCCAACCAACCGTGCCTCCATATTCGGCAAAAGCTCACCAGCACTCCCAACTTTCTCCTCTGCCCGAGTAGCAGTCAACAACAAACACGTCGGACTCGTCTCTGTTAATCCGTATCCTTGAGGAACGACCACATTTGCACCTCGTTTTCGTAAACGGGTTTGAACACGGTCAATCAAGTCTGCTCCAAGTGGTGCAGCGCCAGAAAAGAAGAATCTGAGCGAGGAGAGGTCGTATTTGTCGACTGCTGGGTGGGAGGCGAGGAGGACGAGGACTGGAGGGACGATTAAAGAGCAGGTGATTTTGTATTTTTGAATGTAAGAGCAAAATTCTTCGGGGTTGAATGGAGGAGAAATGACGACCGGAATGCCGAGCGTGAACTAGAAAATAATCAGTTAAAGTTGAGCTAAGCTGAGAAAGAGCATTGACGTACTGGGTAGTGGACAATCTTTACGGCACCATAGATATGATAAAATGGAAGAATCCCGAGCATCACATCCTTTCCAGGGAACATCCCAGGAAACGCAGCTCTGCAGCATGTGAGAACAGTGTTGATGTTATGATGTGTCGTCTATGTAAATGTCAAAATAAATTCGGCTAAATAAGATTCGACGCTTACCTCCACGCCTTTGCTCAGCCCAGTTGTCCCAGAGCTGTAACAAAGATACACCGTCTCGTTCGACTGCTCCCCATCAAGCTTCTCTTCTCCATCCAGCTTTCCTCCCTTCAATAACGAATCAAACTGGACAAACTCCTCCATTCCCTTCGGCGGTCTCTCGCCAAAGTTCATCAAGATGACCTAAATCAAATCCGTATATGATCAGCGACCGCAAGCGAGATTACACAGCAGACAAAATAGCTCCCACTCACACGTTTCTTGGCCTCGCTCACAGGGACCTTAAGCAACTCAAATGCTCCAAATAATATTGGCAGCAGTGCTGGATGGACAAATACGTATCCGGCGCCAGAGTCTTTGAGCTGGTGGGCAAGCTCTGGAGGGGTATATGACGAGTTGGCGAGTGTACATCGGAGACCAGCTGCAACGCAGCCAAATAGCGCAATGGGCCATGTGAGAGAGTTGGGGCTATATCGTTCAAATTAGCTTGTGTACACAAATGGAAAGATTGAACATACCTGAATACCATTACAGTATCTCCTCGTCTCGTCTTCAACAAGTTCCGCACACCATGTCCAGCCTTTAAAGACAAATCCCTCACATCTCCCCTCGACAAAGTTCGTCCAGTAGTAGCCTCGATATACGCAGGCAGCGATTCATCGTACCAACTCTCCTTGGGGAAAAGTTTTGAGAATACAGACTGCCTAGGGATAACATAGTCTGGATATGACGACTTGTAGATACGAGGAGTAGACATGGCGGGGATGGTGTGGGGGAGGTGTGGGGGGAGGAGAGGGACGTCAAGCGAAAGCCCTTTTATGGCGCTTGATCAGGAACGATCGGTCCGGGTATGCTGTTGGCCGGATGCCGGCGGATTTGAACTGCGCCGCCCACGTTGGCGCCGAATCGCAAATGGTTGAAATGAATGACTAACTTTTGCAGAATAAATCTGACAACGGCTACCGAGGGGGTACAGGCTACAAACAGGATGTTATGTTGACACTTAAGATTATTTAACCGCGAAGGACATGAGAGACTGAGCAGAACTTGCGCAAAGTCAACCACCCATCAATAGTAAGAATGGTAGATCATAGCCACGTAATCTGAAATCCAGCTCCGGCATACATACAATTCCGATTGAATGTGTCTCAAAATTTGCATACAGAAGAACCAAGAATTTTCATTTTCATACATTGTAAAACAGGATCCACAACGCTACGAGAATACATTGGTAAAAACGGGTGCGTGAAGAGGTGGAAATATTTATATCATTCTGGCTCTGAACCATGGCGGAGTATTAGAGTAATCAAGACACAGAAAACAAATGGGCCTACCAAGAACTAAAGTCGTCCTGTACAAGTGGACGAGCATGCAACACCTGACCCAAATGTGTACGCAAATACTCCATTCCCTTCCTACGATATGCCACAAGATCCTTAACAATGCGAACTGGACTAGCCGTGAGCCTACACTCTGCGTATTCCGGCATGTACATCGAAAGCCTTTGCCGATCTACCCTCGGGACAAACCCGTCGCTCAAGATTCGGATGTCGCCTAATTTTTGACTAACTTCCGTTTCGACGAATAAACCAAGGAAGCCGCATAAGGTACGGTACTCTTCGTAGCTGCTAAGATAAAGCTGGCCAGCGAACAAACTTAACTGAAGTCGAAGAAGTAGTTTCGGTGAGGGAAAAGGCGCCAACGACGAAGCCGAATAAAACTGGAGATCAGAGAAGGAAAGCATGGAATGTGTCACTCGCGGGGCAAACACGTGTAGCTTCACGAAAGCACTGTTTCGAATATCGAAAAACAACTGATTGGCCTCGAAGGGGCTCAAGACGAGCAGGGCATCATTCGGTCCCGACAACACCCAGTTTAGAGGGCGCATATATTCGCTGAGCTGCGTCGAATCCGTTGCCTCGATTGTTTTACAAAAATCCCAGCTAGCAAACAACTTAGATGACCAGGAGACGCCAAAGGCCTTCAAAGGCTTGGATAACATGGTAATACCCAACGAATCCGAAGATGGCAGAGCCCCGGTCCGGACGAACCGCCTAACATCCGAATGGACCGAGTGAGAGGCAGGCCGAGACTTGAGCGGCCGTTCGACTTGCTGCTGTCGTTCAACCTCGTGACTGACTTCCCGCTCCTGCTCTTCGTCCATACTGGGATCTTCCAACTCGCTAACACCCAGAATACTCAGTCGCTGTTCAAGATCAGGAATTTTGAGTGCCGCGCGCGTAAATAGCTCAGTAGTACCAGTCGCAGAGCTGGAAGCGCCATACATCTGTTCGAGTGTACGAGATTCGGGTGTTACCCAGCCGCGCTCAAGGTCCTTGATACTTTGTGTATAGGCAAAATTATTCAAAGCCTTGGCCCTCCGTTTGTATTCGACTCCTTGTTGTGCCCAGTGAGAAACATAATGCTCCAGGTCTCTGCATGTTTCAAGCATCGCCCAGCGAATGACGTCCAGTGCCTCGATGTGTTCTGTACCGGTCAACTTTCCAGCCTTTCGGATTTGCGCGTCGATCTCGGGTGGTGCACAAAACACGACCGATTGACCGAATCCCAGATTTCGCATGCGCATACACCCTGGATAAAGCATCAATACAGATTTATAAAGGAGAGCAATAATATTACATACCTTGTAGCAGTCGATCCTTCGTAACGTTCGGACCTAGCGTGACGGCCGCACGTGTGTTGTTGGGAAGTTTCAAATCCGTACCACGAGTATGACCGTCATCAAGGTACACGATGCACCTGTCCATTTGCTGAGAAAATGCTGAAGAGTGAAAAGGTGTCGGCGATCCGTTTCGTGGGAGTATAACCAGCTCGTCATTGTCATTGAAATAGACCGCAGCAGCAGCATCAGGCTGCAGACTCAGCCAGTATACCACCAGCTCGTGATTCGTCAACTCAAGCATCTGCGCACCAACGTCAAGCAGCACGCGTATTTCGGATTCTTGCTTCACTAGCATATCCAAAAACTCCGTGGCAGAGCATGTTTCGCCATTGGCGCGTTGAATCGGTAGATAAAAGTTATTTTCCGGCTGGAGTAAGTAGGTCAACACTCGAGCATTCGTCGCAGATTGCTTGACCGGATCGGATTGACGGATTGACGGGGGAGAAAGGTATTGGTTGTCATTCGTACCGCTAAATCCAGTGGTAACGTGCGTCTTGGCTTCTGCAAGATCCCAGCCAGAGGTGGAGAGCTTGTGTGAAAACTGCTTTGCTTCTCTAGGAAAGACGACTGAGGAGAGAAAGAAATTGACGACCGCCGCATTACGTGCGAATGTGGGTACGAGCTCCTGAGTAAACTGTTCACGATCCTTAAGATTGACATTCGCAAGCCGGTATAAATGCGATGGTGTTGTCTTGTTCTGGCCTACCCATTGCTCGTACTCCAGATCTGGGTTGTCGAGCTTGAAGAGCAGCTCGAAACAGGTATCTAGTTGTCTCTCGTTCAACCCCTGGTAGTAATAGCTTAGACAAGTAAGCACAACCGCCACATCAGGGTGTCCAAATTCAGCTCGGAGGCTTGGAATATCCTATCAGAAGAGTCGGGCTGAGCAAAAATATTTTAGAAGAGCTAAAAAACATACCTTTGCACGATAGGGCACTGCCAGGAGAGATCGGCTTAGGTGTAGCCCATAGTCCACCCGGTAGTGCTTGTCTCGCAACGCGAACGCGATAATCCCACAGGCTAGTAAGCCACGAAGCAGAAGTAATCCACTGCGCAAAGACGAGTCGAGATTCTGGATCATTTCAGCTTCGCTATGCGGCACATCACGATTGGTGAGGAAATTTGATACCACGCCCCGGACTCTCTGAGGCAGTAGGCTAAGATTCAAGTTTGGCACAAGCCCTTTCATTGAGTCCTCGGCGATTGATGAAATCAGCTGAGCAATTGCGTCGTCCGACTCCGGCATTATTCGGACAAACGGAAATTGTCCGTCTTCCCGAGATTCATATTTGAGCTTGTCCGGATATGCCTGTTTCAGTTGACTGATATGATTGGCTACGAGCGATAAAACCTGCTGAGTAGTTGTCCACCGTTCTGGGTGACCTTCTAGTGGCTGCTGTTTGCCGAACGTATACACAAGCCGGTACCGGACGTGTAAGATCTCATCGCTTTCGTCAAGGATGTCTCGAGCGTTAGCAAAAAGCCAATTCTGGGTCTCGCGTAGACGCTTTGAGGCTGCAACATATTTCGGTGCCGAGGACGATAGCAGTTGGTCAATGCCCATGAGCTTGAATGACAGGATGTGCTCCGGTTGCACGAGAAGGATTCCGCCTTCGCGCATACATTCCTCGTACATCTTCTGGATCTGTGCTGCTTGCTCTTCCTCGACTCGAATGTGACGACCAAATGGCAAGTAGTATATCCGACGATTCACGAGGCCAGATAATCGGCTGACCAGCAAGTGGAACATTTGCCGCCAAAGGGGCTTGAGAACGACGACTCGGACCAGGCGAGTGTTATCTGCCAGGGAGGCAGCAACGATAGGGACAATGACGGAAGACTTTCCCTCGCCCATGTTAAGTTGAAGAACTGTACTCGCTCCCAATGAAGGTGTGATCATCTCGCGAGCAACCTGTGTCTGGATTCTTCTTGTACTAAAGTTACCGTCGATCTGTAGTATGCGTCACTTAGTACATCTAATCATAGTACATCCAACCACAGTATTGTAGGAAGTGGGGTACTTACTTGAACCAAGAGCCAGTCAGGGTGATTTACTTCGTCGTCAGACGATATATTTGCGAGATTCAACTCCTTGAAGAACTCGTCATGCTTCTGGTCCAAGGCTAGGCCAATCAGGCGTTGAGAGCGTTGGTATTCTATGTACGCCCGAGCATACTTTTGGAGCTCTACTTGGCAATCTAAGGATGCACTTGCGCGAGCCCGAAGCGCTAGTTTTGATAGAAGACTTCGAGGCGTTAACCTGGGCCAAATCCCGGACGCAAATACGACACAGTCCAATTGTGTGATGGGACCTAGCCAGCCTTGAACTTTTTTCAAGTTTCTGCGTAGATAGTCTTGGTATATGGCACGATTTGTTTCGAGGCTTGAGATTGAGGGCAGTAGGTTAGAGGAAGCTTGAATGTCAAATTTCGAAAGATTGGCGCGGCTTGTTTCAAGATCTGATCCGTAGCGCTGGCAGATAGGACGGGATGAGTCACCATGAAATTCCGCCAGAAGATTTTGCAACCTGGTTGTATCGGGTTGTTCTCCGTGAATCGAAGAAGTGGGAATGGTGGACTCGATGGGAACGCTCTCTAACATAGGTAGAGCACGATGAGTTGCGACTTCGTTGAACGAAAGGAGGGGATATTTCGAAATAAGCCTTTCTGGTCTAGGTTTGGGCAAAGCAGTAGGCATGCTCGAGTATTCGAGACCGAATGTCAAAGAACCAGAAGAAAGTATCTCCTCAACTTCTTCCAAGTGGGATTGGATAGATAAATTCCTCAAGCAGCTATCGAAGTAAGATCGTACTTGTCGAAGACAATCGTCAAGATCAAACCAGGAGCTGTACAGGTGTAATGGGACTGAGGGTGGTTTGGGCCAAGAATTTAACAAGAGCTGGATAAGCTGCGGTTGGTGGGTGGAAATTTCCGACTCATAGTTTTTTTCCTGTCGTTGGACCCAATCGACTACCGATTCCCTTGCTCCTCTCAAAATATCGATAGAGGGGGTGTCTTCGATACCGCGGCGAGCAGCAGAAACTATACTAGAAATCCGGCTCTCCACTGGTATATATCCATCAGATAGCTGGTACCAGGCGTGTGATGGCGGCTCTAGCGATTCAAATAGCGGATTTTCGGCAAATGAGATGAGAACCGGGACAAGGCTTAGTGGTAGCAAGCAACTATATGCTCCTGCCGCCAAGCAAATATTAAGCTGATACCGGTTTCCAGACTGCTGTGTTTGTCGGCATAGATCATACAGAGTGAGCCAAGACGACGACAGGTCAAGATCCAACCAGTCTCGGCTATACTTGAGCTCCAGATCACCGTTAGGCCCTTCGACACGGTCCCACTCCTCAAACTGGGAAATCATATCTTGAATCAGATAGGTAGGCTTGCCCCATCGATTGTTTGCCAGCTGGGATGCCCAAGATGCAAATTGGCATTGCTCCGTCCAACCCTCCGACATATGATCCTTGGCTCCGTACCAGTGATTGGTGTTTACGGAACCTCCCAAGAGGGTAGGAAGTTCGCCTACGGCGTCCACGGGGTAGTAGATTTGAGTTCGATATGTCGCACGCTGCAGCAGAGTTTTGGTTGGTTTGGTGATGTATTGATTAAGTTCAAAACCCAATGGACTGAACATATGTAAACTACGCGCTCGCTCCAGGATTGAGTTTGCCGCGGTGCAAAAGGCGTAGTGTTGCGAGAGCGGCGAGAGATCAGCCCAAGTAGTCGTTTGCATTGCTGTAAGATGGGCCGGATAGTAAACTCGCTGGGGTGTGAGCTTGCCAATCAGCTTTAAGAGAAGGGCCTGCTCTTGGGTAATTTGTTCAAATGAGGTAGTTGCGGATTCATCGAGCTCGTGAAGAGCCTCCTCGGTGCCGGTCCGACCGGTGAGCGGGTCTGGGAGGCAATGACTAGTAAGAGCGTGGAGATAAATCTTGAAAAGCCGACTAGTGAGGTCGGCGTTGCTGTTTACGAGATAGCCCAAGTCGGTATCGATCTTGTACTGGTAGAACGTGGCCTGACTTCCCGGTCCGTGGTCAATGGTGATTATGGGATGATTGTCTTCTAGGGCAAAATCAACCGATCCATAGGGAATTAGGACCGACCGAGACTGCGGAAGCGACTGCATATTTGAATCCTTTGCCCTTAGCACTAACTGATTTTGAAGACCAAACATTGTCCCAATTGACTGGTTATTGTCAATGACCTGTTCCCGGAAGTTACGGGACTCGAGTTGTGCGTCTTTGTTGATAAAAAATCCAAGTTTCATACGAGGCAATGAAGCTTTGATCTCAGCATTACGGTGACTCGATCGAGTAACGTGTAAGTGGCGAGGCGACTCCAATGGAGAAATCCGATGCGCAATGTCCTGAAAAACGCGACTATGTATGTCATATAGAGAAATTTTGCCGTCTTCGACGATCCTTTCCATCGCAAAAAGCGATGAGCTCAAGCATCGGAGGTGCCAGTTCTTTCCATCTGGAGACCAAGGATTGGAAAGCGGTCGGAACTCTATTACCCTGGTATTGAGGTTGATCCAGTGATAATACTCTGACGAGAAGATGATTGGAAAGTCTTTCGCAAGTTTTGAATGAGGTATCAACTCGAATGTGGCACCGTCTTGCAGCGTCTGAACGATGAGCTCCTTGTTTGTTTCATCCATACAAAGTGATACCTGCCAGAAGATATGTAGAAATATATTTAGAAGGTAGGGGTAGTGAAATTTACCTGATTTTTCTCTATCAGAATGGTGGTCGTAAACACCATACCAGGTGAGTTGGCTGGGATCACATCTAATACTTTCTGTTACAGAGTAAGTTGCACAACGTAAGCTAGAGGCGGCTCAACATGCTCAGATTTCGTACCTGCCCAAATAACCGAGAATATGTCGGATGCTCGACATAATTGCGCGGCAGTCGTCCCAGTGGCTGACCATCAACCAGCAGCCTGCCTTCCAACAAATTGAGGTGCACTTGCTGCCCCTTCATGGTTAATCCGTGTGCGCTGATAGTGGTGACCCATCGAGAGTTTGGAGCCGACAGCTTGGTCCAACCACGAGCGCCCGGGCGATAGCCGTGCCAAGATCGAGAGACTGAGCTGTCCAAGATCTGTGGATCGCGGCGTATCTTTTCAAGTATGACGGGGAGTGTCTTAAATGATAGGCGGCGATCACGGCAAAGCAGCGTCTGCAAATGTTGAGGTACTTTCTCGAGCCTTATAGGCTGGTTGTCGTACAAAGCCACAGAGCACGAAACAAGAGTGATATAGTCATCTCTATCAAATAGGAGCTTCGATAGATGAAAACTACCGACGTCATACGTGGATCGGCATATTGCAGCCATTTCGCAGACGCGCTGTTGGTAGTTAGATATCTGAGAGTCAGCTACGGCGTCCCGAAGCTTTCGCGAGAGCTGCTCAAGCCAAGTGAATGTGACATCTCGAGCCTTGCGAAGAAATTTGTAGGCCTCTGCATGGACCGTGGTCTCGGTTGTCGAGGAGAGCAGGCGCGCAATCAGCATGACTAAGCGTGTGATTAGTAATGTCTACAAATGCAGAATTTGAAACATACCAATAGTCCTAACTGTTGTCGCTTCCAGCCAGTTGGATTGAACACGATCTAGTACCCGAGATGCTTGCTGAACGAGTCGATGGCCAAACTCTAACCTAGTGAGTTCGTAATGCCAGTCTCGAGATGTGTTATCTTTAGACAAAACTCCGATCTGCCAAGCTGCCTGAGCATGCAAAAGATAAACCTCTTCACGACTGAAAGTAAGAATATTCTCCTCCAAACCACGGATTATATTAATCCACTGCAGACGCGGTCCACTGCGAAGTGTACCAAAAGCGTAATGCTCATGCAAACTGAGAGTCTCTGGACAATTGGACTGGTCGGCGAGGATTTGATTTGATGTATGCTTTGTCTCTGCTAGCGAAAACTGAAGGTAGCGATATGGGCTCTTGGCTGGAAGTTTAAAGGTTCCGTACTTGGCAAGGCTCATTCCATTGAACGGTGCATAAGCCCAGGCGTTTTCTGCAGCGTCAAATAGCATGAATTGCAACCCGTTATTGACACAGACCTTGGCCTTAGTTGCGGGAATGCTGGTATTAGAGTAATGAGAGTCACGGAAGGACTTGCTCGCAGATGCGACAGTAATGCGGTGATTCGAAGATTTCAACTGAGAAGACCACGGAAGAAGGCTATCATAATCCGCCAAAGTGTCATAGATTTTAGAATCTTCGCCGCAAGTTGAGCCACCAAAGTCACAGAGAACCTTGAAAGTTGCTGTGCGCCAAAGGTTTATCTCCTCTGGACACCGGAGCTCAAAAACAACTGATTCTGCATCCAGCTGATCTACTGGCAGGGGCCACTCGTGGACATCAATTTTCATCCTGTTCTTTTCGCGTTCCATTAGACATTTTGCACAGTTGTAATCGTGGCGCGAATAGCCGGTTCGCCAATCCGTCCAAGTCTCACAAGTAGCCGCTGAGATCACCTCCGAAAGTATATCGTATTCGGCGTTTAGGCGATCCATTTCGTTGATTTTTTCATCGCGCTGCCTCTCAGCCTCTTGTTCAATCTCCCGTTTGATTTCTTGTAGCTCGGATGACTGGCTGAAGAACTGAACTGAGAGTGAGTCTTGGGTAATATCCGAATCAAATACTGAGCCCCGGGTGGCGTTTTTCCGCCGGCTACGAATATAGGCCTGAACCATAGTGGCTCGCTCGAGATGAATGGGGGAGCAAAACAGAAGTGTTTCAATAAGACCGTGAGGTATCTCGGGAGAATAATATAGTAGTATGCCCTGTCGAGAGGTAATCAAACGGTCAAGCGCAACCCAGAGCTCCAAAACAGTCAGGATCATAATCGATCGATCCGCGACATCCTCCTTGTAGTAGGAAAGCGCTGCTGATGTGTACTGTTCAAGGCAGGAGGAAATTATAGCGCATGCAGTCTTTGAGCCGTGATTGATTTTGACGTCAACCCAAGATGAAAGCCGTTCATGAACTGCATCCTCGAAATCGAATAGCGCGAGGTGCTTGCTCTCCTCAAACGCCAAGGTTAAGGCATCGTTTGCGAATATAGAGAAGCCGGAGCTACCAACGAGGCGATCGCTATGGTTGGGAATGAAATTTGAAGACTTGTTGATACTTGAACGACCTTGAAGAACTTGATTGATATACTTTCGTGAATGCGGTAGGGACTGGACGATTGCTCCAGCCTGGTCTAGTTTAAGCGATTCAAACTCCGGAACCTCGGCCTGGATGGCGGACCAACGACTCTTTAGGATTTTTTCCACTCGCTCACTGGCGGCTTTGGCAGAGCTGACTAGAGGTTCAGGCGCAGACTTTTGGACTTTTATCAGGCGGCGTGTCATCTTGACCCGCATAGCCATCAGAAGATCGCTTGAGAACGAGTCGTCGCAACAACTACCAAGCAGCTGAACATGAAGGTGGACCATGAAGTGCTTGTAGTCGGCTGGAGTAACCGAAGTCTGGAGTGCAACTCGGATAATGAGCCAGATGGGAGAACGCCGCCATGGAATGTGTGCTTCATCCCATAAAACTTCGTCCGCTATGCGTTTGAGGACACGACGAGGCTCGATTTCTTTACCGAAACCTCGCAAGATGCCAGCGAATAGCTGTGTAATGTACTTCGGGTCGGTGACATTGCGTGCTTCGGTAACTTCGGAACCGGCTTTGACCGTGGTTGCAACGGCATCATCGAAGACGTCCACATTCATCTGGGCTAAGAAGTTCGCAATCTCATCAATGAAATCGCCATCGTTTGCAGTTGAATTGGGAATCTGAA
>JAYRCO010000599.1:0-21015 GCA_037042815.1 Ceratobasidium papillatum
TGGAAATCTAGTAGCAAATCGTGATAGGCATGGTGAAGCATGTCGGGTTCGCGGGTTGCGTAGAGTCAAAACCTCGGAACATGATAATGCGGTAGAGATTTGGACTGCCTTCATGTGGGCCAACGTCGACAACCGTTTCAAGATCTAGATAATATAGCCGAACCCTCGGTATTAGAAAGTACTAGTCGTCGTAGTCGGGAGCCAAATTGGGGTTGCTGGTGCCTGTGGTGGATGTGGCTGTTCACGAGACAACATCACGTGGTCAAGAGCTACCCCATCGCTTTCGACTACGATATTAGACGATGAATAAAAGTGTACTGAGGATGTCGAGACAATTCACTTGATGCTCTTCAACAAAGCTTGTAAAACTATAGCCTAACGGGTCAAACTCTAAATAAACAACGAGTCAGTGTTACGTGACCGCGCGCATCTGGTCATCTCAAAGCAAGCGGCAGGGGAGAATGTAGCATTCAGCGTCATGAAACTCAAGCTCCTCAGATACTCAGACACACACACTGAAACCGGCGGATATACCAGACTAATTCATCTGGGACATCGGACCTTAGTGCTCGTTCAGAATCATGTTCAACAATCTTTCACTTGCGTCAAGGATGAATACTGCCATCGCGCATGAAGGTGTTCTTGAGCTTCCCTCTTCGCCAGGGAGACTTGAATTGAAGGAGAGATTCAGTTCACGAAGCACACAGTAATATTTACACCTGGGCCGTCTTCTGCGCATGTAAGCACCCGCGCAGACTAAAAACTTGCCATTGGTGCGCATCTCGCCCGATCATCTCTCCATTAAAACTTATATCTAGTGCAGCGTTTTATCATAATCTCATCGGAAGGAATGGATATTGGCCAAATTCAAACACAGCGGACCTACAGCAGTTGGTAATGGGATTCAAGAAAGCATGACTAATTGGTGGGTCGACTAGTGGATGTAGCAAAGGGATGGTTTGTAGCCGTGCAGAATCTCCCCTAGAGAAAAAAAAGAGTAGTGTTCTCGGAACAATGGTATCGAACTGGTGAGAGAGATCTATAATTTATTTGAGAATGGATTACACAGAGTTACTCAGTGGTGGTTAGAACGATGTGGCTGGGAACCTTTGGCGTTGTTACAATCATGAGTCAACGCTATATTGTTACAAGTGTTTACTAGCACTGGAAGGAGGCAATGGATAGGTAACACGATTTTGTCTGAGTATGGTCGACGTAAGAGCGGTTGAATTAGTTCTTGAAAGGTTTTAGTGTTAAAATGTATGCATCTTTTGACAACCGTATTGGGTATACTCCGGCTGTGTGGATATTCATGCCAAATTACGGTTGCCTCCCAAAGATCTTTTACTTATATCAATATTGGGCGAACCTAGTGCACACTAAGATGCTCTCGTTCTCCTATTTCTTGTATAGCCTGACGGAAATGATAGCTGCTTGTCATTGCTGTGCCGTAACTCTGAAGCGCCGGTCGCACGATTAGCATCACGAAGCTCTGGCCGATGCACAGCCCACCTGAGGTGCGGCTCGCAATCCACTGTTATAAAAGGAGTAGAACTTCAGTGGCGTGAGAGTACTCCCCATCATTATTTTGGGCATTCTCGATTAGCTGGATCATCGTTGACTGTAGTCGACATGGCAACATCAATTGCCGCCGGCCAAGAGGTTAGTCACGCAGATGATTTTGTAGTATTCATTGATCGAAATGCTGAATTGTGACCGGTGGATTTAGGTACGGTCTAAGGAACAATCAAGCCTGAAGTGATTAACTGATTAAGCTTCTGCTATTATAGGCAAATGTTCTCGGAGATTTCTACTTGAATCAACATGAGGCTACAAGAGATATAAACAAGCTTGACGAAGCAATCCGGTGCAAGAAGCTGGCTTTGCTGCTTATACCTGACGAGGACTTATGCAAGCCGGCAATGCTAAACAGTGTTGGGACCATGTACCGGACACGGTTCATGCGCCTGGGCGAGCTGGACGATATCGATGAAGGAATAGTTCATCTAACAGGAGCGGTGTCGCTGATCTCTAAGGACCACCCAGATAGGCTCATGTTCCTAAACAACCTCGGAGTTTCCTACAGAAATCGATTCGAGCGTGTAGGGGCACTTGAAGACATTGATCAGGCAATCGAACTGCAGACGCATATACTCTCGCTCACCCCCAACGGTCACGCTGACCAACCAGGTCGGCTGAATAACCTTGGACTATCGTTCATGACGCGATTCAAGCGTCTGAGCGGGCCAAAGGATCTCGAACAGGCAGTTGAGTGTCAGACACAAGGAGTGCTCCTTACTTCAGATGGCGATGCCCGTAAGCCATTACTGCTCAGCAACCTTGGAAACTCGTGCATGATGCAATTTGAGTGTTTATCCGAGCTTGGGAGCATAAGGCAGGCAATTATTTACTGGAAACAGGCAGTATCACTGGCTTCTGACGAGTACCCCGAAAAGTCTGGGTGGCTATTCAACTTGGGTAATGCGTTCGTGAAGCAGTTTGAGCGCTTAGGAGAGTTTGCGGACATCAACCAAGCAATCAACTATTACAATCAGGGAGTGACACTCACCCCTGAAGGACATCCAGGGAAGCCAATGCTGCTGAACAATCTAGTACAACCTCTAGTCATTAGATTCAAGCGCTTTGGAGAACTTGATGACATCAACCAGGCAATCAAACTCCAGGTACATGCAGTACTGATCACTCTAGATGGACATCCAGATATTTCAGGCTTGCTGAATAATGTTGGGGTTCTACGGATGATGCGATTTGAGCGCCTGGGTGAGCTTGGAGACATTGAGGAGGCGATGCGCTACCAAACCCAAGCAGTATCACTCACTCCTGACGGACACTCAGACAAGCCCCGTCGACTCACTAATATTGGGAACTCGTGTCTGAGGCTATTTGAACGTCTTGGCGAGCTGACATATGTAGACCAGGCAATTAGGTATCAAACACAAGCCTTATCCCTTACTGTGGACGGACATGCCGACAGGCCAGGCTTGCTGAACAATCTGGGGAGCTCTTATATGATGCGATTTAAGCATTCAGGCAAGATTCAGGATATTAATCAGGCAGTTGGTTCACACATGCGAGCAGTTTCTCTCGCCCCCGAGGGGTCTATAGACAGGGCACAATGGCTAGGCAATCTTGGGAGCTCTTGCTTGACACGATTTGAGCGTCTAGGCGAGCTTAAGGACATCGATCAGGCAATTGAATTCCACACAGAAGCAGTCTCCCTCACCCCCGATGGGCATCCAGGCAAGCCGAGGTTGTTGCACAATCTTGGAAACTCGCGCAGAAGACGATTTACGCGTCTTGGCGCGCTTGAGGATATGGAGCTGGCCATTAGACTTCATTCACAAGCAGTGTCACTCACTCCTGACGGGCACTCAGAAAAGCCACACTGGCTGAGTAGCCTTGGAAGCTCATTCATAACATTATATGACCGCTTGGGTAACTTCAAGGATATGGAACAAGCGATTGATTTCCTGACACAGGCAGTATTGACTACCCCTGACGGACATACGGAGAAACCAGGCCGACTGAACAATCTTGGGAACTCACGAAGGGAGCGATTCGGTTACTCGGGCACACTTGTAGATATCGACCAAGCAATTGAGCTCCATTCACAGGCAGTATCACTTACTCCCAGCGGGCATGCGGATGAGCCACTTTGGTTGAATAATCTGGGAAACTCGTACATGACACGATTTAGGCGTTTAGGCGAAGCTAGAGATATCAACCAGGCAATTGAGCTCCACTCACAGGCGGTGTCTCTTACTCCTGATGGACATGTGGGCAGGCCAAGGCTTCTGAACAATCTCGGGGGTTCTTATACCATGCGATTTGGGAATATGCGCAACCTTGGGGACATTGACCAGGCCATATTGTGTCACTCACAGGCGGTATTGCTCACCCCTGATGAGCATCCAGCAAAACCAGATTGGCTCAGTAATCTAGGAATGTCATATAGGGCGCGGTTTCACTTTTCGGAAGAACTTGGAGACATGGTCAAGGCGATTGAGTTCTTGACACAAGCAATGTCGTTGACCCCTGACGGTCACGCACACAAACCAACATTGCTGAGTAATCTTGGACTATTATACGTGACAAAATTTGAGGGTCTAGGGGAGCTTGCCGATATTGCAAAGGCAATTGAGTTTCAGGTACAAGCAGTATCGCTCATCTCTGAGTCACACGCAAGCAAACCTGTTTGGCTCTACAATCTTGGTAAATCTTACATGATTCGACTTGAAAGCTTGGAGCAGTTGGCTGATCTCACAGACTGTCTTGACTGTTTTGTACAATCGGCCTGCTCCCCTATTGGCAATCCTCTGATTCGATTTCGAGCCTCCCTCAATTGGGCCAAGCTATCCGTCCAATACAATCTCCCATCGGCCCTTGATGCATACGCACAGTGCTTTGCACTGGTACCCAAAGTTGTATGGCTTGGTACGACTGCCGGTCGTCGGTATGAGGATGTGAAATCTGAAGTGGAAGGATTGGCTGTCGAGGCGGCAAGTGTTGCAATATCTCACCAAGCATATGATAAGGCGCTAGAATGGCTCGAGCAGGGCCGATCTATTGTCTGGAATCAGCAACTCCAGCTCCGCACACCAATTGAGGAACTAGCTGTTGCTGACTCTGGGCTTGCAGAAGCGCTCAGTAAGGTGTCCAGTGCGCTCGATTATGCCTCCTCACTGAGGAATGAAGAAGCTCATCCCGCAACAGAGTCTTTATCACTTGAACAAGGTTCTCGACAACACCGGCGCTTAGCAGAGCAATGGGAAGAGCTAGTCTGTCAAGTTCAAAACTTGGAAGGCTTCCACAATTTCCTCCGCCCACGTTCCGCATCTGAGCTTAAAAAAGCAGCACTGAGTGGTGCTTTAGTCATCGTAAACGTCCACAACACACGTTGTGACGCTTTGATCTTACGCCCCAACTGCACTTACATATCCCATGTACCCTTGCCGGGATTATCCTTCAATAAAGCAGCTGAAGCCCAGGACCAAATCATCAGCTCGCTCGAGATCCAAGGACTTGTCAATCGTGGCATAACAACCAAGACCAAGTCTGGATCTGATGATAGGTTTGAGAGGGTTCTGTCTATGCTGTGGAATGATGTAGCACAACCTGTGATTGACTGCCTTGGATATAATGTGAGTACTTTCAACCTTAGTTATCCCAAAAATTTCTTACCTTTCTTGGCAAGCAGGAAGTACCACATAACGGTAATCTACCACATATTACATGGTGTACAACCGGGCCGCTATCATTCCTGCCCCTTCATGCTGCTGGAGAGTACAATTATCCACGCTTAATCCTCCACAATCTTGTAGTATCGTCCTACACCCCCACTCTGAGCGCTCTGCTTACGCCTACTCAAGCCTCCAGCCCATTTTTGGGTGTCCTGGGTGTCAGTCAGACATCTACTCCTGGGTTTTCAGATCTCCCTAGCACTGCAGATGAGCTCGATAATATTGAGCAATTTATGTCTAACCTACGTTTCACTCGACTGGATGGGCACCAGGCAACATGTCGTGCAGTTATGGAAGGTATGGAAGGACACAGTTGGGTCCATATTGCATGCCACGCATCTCAGAATAACAGCGACCCCACCAAGAGTACATTTCATCTCTCTGATGGTGCACTTGACCTAGCAGACATTACCAAAGCTCCACTCAAAAATGCTCATTTTGCGTTCCTGTCAGCTTGCCAAACAGCTACAGGAGATGAAGCATTATCAAATGAATCAATTCATCTAGCAGCCGGAATGATGATGGTGGGATTCAAATCGGTAGTGGCTACAATGTGGTCCATTCACGACGCAGATGCACCTCTAGTGGCAGAGAAGGTGTATGGCCACATGTTGCAGGGAGGACTGCCTGATGCCCAACAGGCAGCTGATGCATTACATGGGGCGGTTGAGTGTCTTCGGGAAAGGGTAGGATATAAGGCATTTGCGAGATGGGTACCCTACATCCATATCGGACGCTGAAAAGCCTGTCCTGGCATTACTTGTCACTGGAATTTGTTCCGTTCATTCATTACGCCCCAAACATACATGTAATAGCTGAGCTGGTGATTTGTGGTTTGAAATGAATTGTTTGACGTATGTAGCAAGTCTGATGCCAATTTTGCTCTTTCTTGAAGAATTATAGGTGCATAGCTGGGGACTTCCTCAGATCAATGCAACAAACAATACTTGTTTAATATGGTTTGCAGTCTACTTGACCGAACCTTTTTGCAAGCGCCGAAAAATCTGCAGTGAGCATCCAAGGTACTGTAATTTTCGGTTGTTTCTATGCTACATGAAAGCCGAAAGAGATATTTGAGCACTGCCAAACGCATCGCAGAGCTTAGTATTCGAGGCGCAAGATCTCAAAATCTTTTAAGAATCCCTTTTGAGGGATTCTTGTAAGATTCCAGAGCAATAAAGATGTAGAACAAACGAGCACTCGCGTTGAAATTGAGAGGGCAGCCATCTCACAGTCTTAGCCAGATGATTAGCTCACATTTTAAACTTATGTTACCCGTGCCTTCACTAATGCTAATTCTTTCTACTTCTTTCTTTGTCCACGATTCGCCAATTAGTTCTACCTGCTAATCATGTTGTCCTACATCGGATCCCCATCACTCTTGACTGTGCATAGGATGCAAACTAAAATCTATATAGCTTAGAACAGTTTTATTTAAGGTCAAGATCATGTGCCACCCGTTGCGTAACAAAGCCAAAAAGGAGCTCATTCGATGCAACTCTTATACGTTTTCAGCTGTTAACACTAATTTGCTACCCAAATACACCCTAAATCCATTACTCTCCCTCAGGTGAGAGCGTATACCTGCGGAAATAATCAGCACCAACGGTAACAAAATTCTATAGTTGTTGTACTCACTTGATGTTTCACCATGGTAGCTGTTGGTCGATCTCGTGGCCGCCTTCGCCAACACTCTATCAACATCTCCCATCGTTTGTCGCCAAATCGAGAACGGCTCTGCAGTTGAAGCGGCCGCTGAGGCATTATCCCCTCTGTGACCGCTTGGATTACCCAGGCATCTGTCTTACGCTCGGCATACGGTGCTTCGCCTGTTATAATCTCCTACAATTTTTGTTAGATCTCAACCGGCCTTATATGCAGGTCACCTACTAGAATTGTCTTTGAAAAGAAAATGAAGTTAGAATTTGAGATATCAACACACATAAAAATGCTTTACCATGCCTAGTGCATAAACATCGGCTGGCATACTGCGATCAGGTACTTCTCCGCCTTCGTCTTCCTCGTGAAGCAGTTCAGGCGCCTGACCTTCAGCTTAATGGAGTTTTTGATAAACCAGATGATGCTTACCATCCATCGAGATGTTCCTCCTCCAATGTTCGTGGTGGCAGTGAATGCCAAAGAATGGTCAGACAATATAGCATTGCCAAAATCGCTCAATTTGGCAACTCCTTCGTTCGAGACTAAGATATTGACCTGTACGAATATCTCACGTGTCAGGCCAAACTCGAGAAGCACAGCCATTACACTCACTGCTTTCAAGTCGCCATGTACCTTGTAGCGATACTATCTTAGTACTGAACGCTATTAACGATCAATCCTCTTACCATTCGAGCTTCGTGAATATATGCAAGCCCTTCCACAACTTGCTTACACTACGAGATCAAAAATATCAGCAGCACGTCTCACGTTTACGCTGTATGAACTGACCAGTTCCCATCTATTCACTTCAGGATGTTTTATTATATAGGCGTGAAGAGTGCCATTTGTCATCCAAGGTGATATCATTGCGAGGCGACCTTTGAATATTGCGATCCCAGCCAGTTCTAAAACGTTTTCATGTTTTGCTTTGGACCAGTAGTAGAGCTCTCGTGCGGCGCGCTGAATTGGGTTGAGTCTCAGAGTATATTTTTCTAGTTTGTCCAATTACCTTGACGTTTTTAATGCTCTCCTCTGAGCCAGTATGAAGTCTAAGACATTTGATCGCCACTGATGTATGGTCAACGAGCTCCCCGCGCCACACGTCACCAAAGCGTCCCCCAGCATGAGGGACTTTTGGACACTGACTTGTGTTGATATTCTCTGTCATGTCCAAGCACTGAGCCTTGACCAGGAGCCTGAGCACGTCACTCATGGACTGAACCAAGACATGGTAATTTCAGAACAAGTTGCGTTGTATTTGGAGAAAGGCATACATACCGTCCTAGTTCCGATGCAGGTCTCTGTCTGAGTGGCAAGCTCTTCTGAAATCATCTGTATATGGTCATAAGAATCAAAAGATAGCCAATGTAATTCATGCACGCACGTCTTGATTGATTGATGCAGTTGAGGGTGTAGCTATGTCAAGCTCATTCAATTCGGAACCTTCCTGGGTTGCATTTCCAGATGGTAGACTCGAGACGGCTTCGTTCAACGCCAACTGTGCGAGTATTTCAATTTCCGAAATGGCTGATTCATTTTGTTTAATACTGTCAAAAATCGAGGGGGGTAGGTGCAAAGCTGTGCCAGTTTCTGCATGTTCAGCCAGCTTGTTTCTGTTCAGGTGCAATATTTTTTGATCCAGAATCTGCGCTTCTATCAGTCGACCTTGTTTGTGGAGAATTATGGCAAGTTGATACATGGACCAGAGAGTTTCGATATCTGTCTTGCCCAACACCTGTGCTCGCACAAATACAACATGCCGCTCCAATTTTTCCGCTTGCTTGAGCAGGTTCTGGCTGATGTAAGAACTAGCGAGGTCGTGCATTCCCCGGACTGCGTCGAGGTGATTGCTGCCTAACATTTCCTTTTGTCGGCTAAGCGCTTGGCATTGAAGCGTACCTGCTAGTCGAAATAGTTGAAGTTGAAAGTATACGTTGGCAAGACTATACATCGCTTTAAGGGTGTTTGCGTGTCCATCTCCAAAATCCTTTTGCGCTGCTCGAAGCCTCAATTCGCATGCAGGTCTCATTTGACCCCGCCGTTCGTGTTCATCGGCTTGCTGGCGCATCCATTGTGCTTCTTCTCTCGCACCGATGTGTTGCTTGGGTCTCTTTACCGTGTCACGCCTATCCTCTGAGATATCTGTTGTCATTCGGCGCTGTGGAAAGAATGGTGAGTGGCGGTAGTGGCGTCTATGCTAAGAGTGAACCCACCTTGTCCGACCTATAGTCAGACATTGTCTCCAAGTAACACCTTACAAGATATAATATGTTTTATGTCTCTCTATCAAAAGTGCTTAGGGGAAGTAAGTGGCGGAGGAGGAATCGAAGTCGAAGAGCTGGCAGGCTAGTAGAGGTCTTGCTCATCAAGGCGCTGCAGCGGCATGTTTTGGTCATCATGACTAATCAATCAGATACAACTTGCCCTCCCCTAATGTGTGGAGCTATCTATGATCTTCAGGCAAGTCCTCTCACTTCAGCCTGGGAACGCATATACCACGTTCTGGTTATACCCGCTTTGAACCAGCTTTCAGACTGCCAAAGAGCAACATGATAGACACACCCCCTTCAATTCAGCCATATCTGCCACATGAATCGGAGCCGTAAGTCTGAGTGATTTAGACATTTTTGATTACAAGAGGTCACGTACGCCCAGAGAAGATGATCTGTGATTAACGGGACTTTTGAGCTATGTATGTATGACTGAGGGCTGCGTCATCCAGCGAAGGACGTCTTGGAAATCTCTCGGGAAGTACCATTGCAAACTTGTCGACCAAGTTTTATGTTTTATAAGGCATCATAAAGATTCATACACGCTACGGTAGGATTTCGGCCACTAGAAGGCTCAACTTCAGCTTTAGAATTTAGACCTAGAAGGTCAGACCATGTGATCAGAGACGTATTCAGATACGCTTGGTTGTTAGGCAGGGAAAGAAAAAACCAAATTCATTGGGCGAGAAAGTAAAATGGGAAACACTAGCGCTCGATTGTGATCTAAGATGCCGTGGCGCTCGCCCCGCAACCTCCACAGATATCAGATATACACTCCAGGCACAGGTAACTACCAGGAAGCGACGACGCTTGCGCCTCTATAAGATTTTTACCCAAAGCGATGATCTCAGTATATTTTCTGCTCATTTTATGACTACCGGACTTAGGGTGGCTACTTGAGGATTTTTAAGTTCGAAAATAAGATTCATGTCAACAGGTACACTGTCACAGTTTCAGCGTCTCCTTCCGAACTTCCGAGCTGATCTCGAGCTCTGTGCTGGAGCAGGGCCACCTTGACCGTCTTTCGAGGGCGGGGCGGCTTCGGGAGACATTACAGCTTCCGGGGCAACGGCGGTTCTCTGCTTCTTCCATCCTACTACTTTACCGTGACGCAACTGGCCTGCCACCGTCGCAACCGCACCACCCTTCGTATAGACTTTGAGCCCTAGGGTGATCGCATTATCTTCTCCTTCCGCAACCTAAGAGCATCATCAGTCGGTGCGTTTTGGGCGAAGGAAACACGGCACTCACATCGTCCCTGAGCTTATGGGCGTCTACTGGATTCCTGATACAAAGCATTTGATGGGTCGAGTCATGTTCGTTTGCGTCCATGCACTTGGAACAAATATCGTAATCGAGGCAAGACGAACTTTCTGCCTGTGAGTATCATCTAGCCTATGACAGGCGAGTTAGAGCGCTTACTTCAGGCAGTGATACCGGGGGCCAACAATAGGAGAGGTCTATGATCCCAATATTAGCTAGGTGTGGTTTGGGTATTATCGAATCCGGACTTACCCTACATTCATCGCAAGTAAACCCGTCATGTATCGCATCATCTGGTCCTTTCTTCTCAGAGGTATTCTCGGGCTTGCTCTCCTGCTTTTCGTCCTTCTTATCTTCCTTCTTATCTTCCTTCTTGCCGTCGCCCTCGCTCGCCTTGTCATCCTTCTTGTCTTTGTCCTTGTCCTTCTCGTCCTTATCATCTTTCTCGTCTTTCTCGTCTTTCTTGTCCTCGCTATCCAGACCAATAGGAGCTGCGAGTGCCCGGGAAGCGGAGAGTGGCGTAGACGGCGGTTTGTTGCCTTCTTTGTCTTCGGTTTTGTTCTCGGCATCAACAAGCACACCGGATCCAGACTCCGAGTTGACCTCTTCACCGCTCTTGACGTCCTTGACTTTTGGCTCTTCGCTCGGCTCAGGTAGTTTTACTTCTGGGGCGTTCACGCTGATCGGAGCTTCAGCCAAAGGAGCGGCCATGACAGGAGCGGGAGGTAGTTTCGTTTGTGATTTTTCGTAGTGGGTGAGTTCGATCGAGGTAAGGTCTTCTCCACCGTATGTGTCGATGGCAGCCGGAACAAAATCGCCGTAAGCTCTACGAATAATAGTAGATAAGTAACAATATGCGTATGAAAAGAATATGAATCTCACTCAGGGTTAAAATCTACGAGTGATTCAGAGGTAAGAACAGATGAAATCTCGCGAGCTAGAACTGTACATACTGACTGCGATCGACTTGGAAGAGCAAGCCTCGGCCCAAACCTTACTAAGCTTCCTTTGGTTCCACTTGTCTGCCGAATCTTTGTAGTACGTCTGAACGGCTAATCGTTAACAATATTGAAAATGACGTCTATGATGGATTTTCTTACCTTTTCTCGAAGCTTGTCGCGATCCAGTCGAACATGAACAACGTAGTCCCCAGCTTCAAGATGATCCAATTCCACATGCACACTACGACGCCAGAGCTCGCTGTGAATCGATCGGGTATACGGTTCTTCAGCAGGAGCACCTGAAGATTTTAGAGATATAATTAGTACTCGACTACACCAGCATCGTAATTGAGCCTCACCTTTGCGGTAAATCACAAAGTCCACCGACCACATGCTATACCCAGAAATGTCCGAGAAATAACGAGTGTCAAGTTGTGAGAGGACAATCACCGCAGGGGTATCCTCCGTCACCGACAACGTGACTAATCTTACGTCAACATAATAGAAATGTAGACAAAATCAACGAAACTCACAGCTCACGTCCCCAAAGTTCCAAGCACACGGGAAGCTTCGAGATGCGACGTTAAGCCACATCGAAGTTATCTTCCAGTCAGCATCAAACAGTTTCGTGCGTTCGATAACTCCCCATGTCTTGAGGAAGTCCTTGTATTCCATCAAGAATTCGCCGTCATCGCCAAACGAGTGCTTCAGGTCGGGCAGGAGCTTAAGCCACTCCGCTGTCCACTCCTTTGAACCATCAGACCATGGGCCAGTCCATTCGGATTGACCCCAAGGATTACGGATCCGTAGGAATCGCTTGCCTAAGGACCATAAAGTGTTAATGAAAAATAATATAGAGCATCGAATGACAATACTCACCGTTGACCTCTGAAGCATTGAGAATTGAATACGCATGCCCAGCGTAAAGCCCTTGGTTATTCAAAGTATTATCATTCCACTGTTGACACCTTCCGTATGATAATACGCACCTTTCACTATGTTGCCTCCACTAAGAGCGCAACCAAACAACCGGTCTTTATTAACCCGGAGAAGTTGCTCTTTCCAGAACCTATCGGTATCCAGGATATCATTGATATGGAACTCCGTTGCGACGCCGCTGTGACATCATGTTAAGCTTTGTAAGATTCATATGGCGCAAAACTACTTACCCGCTTAGATCTTCGACACCCTCTGCAGTGAAACCTCCCTCTATAGCTTGATAGTCGCCATGCAGTTTCGCGTATGCCTTCTCGAGTAGGGGTCTATGAATAAAGGTGAGTATCATATTCGAATCGAGGATGTGTATTCACTCACACCCATGTTTCGTTCTCAGTTTTGCTTCGCCCGAAATACAAGGTTTTGCTCCCTTTACGAGCCAATCGTTCGTATTTCTCCTTGTCGTCGTGGTATATGTCGTTTTCGGTCCCCCACAACTCTTCGAATTTCGGGATTTTCACAAATAGCAGATCATCGATGATAATATCAACCCAGCCCGAGTCACGGTGAAAGACGAAGCCGTATACGCCGACTTGTTCGTCACGCTATCAAACCGGTCAGTCAACTAGATTCGGAATTCGTGTGGGAGTATCGTGGCACTCACGGCTACGCAGATACGATCAATCAAGCCCTCCATTGTGGAAACGACCGAGATGGCTGCCATGAACCAACAGTCGCCGATGTATCCTTGAGCCACGTCGGACGAGTTGGCGCCATCGATAAAGAATTTTGGCTACAGACAAACATATCAGCGAGCGATACGGTATAATCACATAATGATGCATATCAAAAGTACCTTATGAAAGATCTGAGTAACTCGCATGACATCCGATGGATAGATGCGTTCATCTTCAGGTGTCTTGAGCCCAAAAAGACACCGATCCTGATCCTCTTCAAGATCGAACTCGATATCACGGAAGCGAGAGTTGCGCGCCCTGGTAATGTGAGCGGAATTTGCCGATACGCCGGTGGGTGAAGCTCACCTGCAGTCCCGAGCGATTGATTCAACCCGTTTCTTACAACGAGTGGTCACGATTTCCAGTTCCTCTAGGCATAGAAGTCCCTACGAGCACTACGTTTAAGAACAGTTTGATCTGGCCAAAGTATGATACATACTGCTCGCTCAACCTGCTGCGTAAACTCTACGGGGGGTGCTGCACTCCGCTCGACCATACGAGGTTGATTTTCCGGCGCATTCGGCTTACGAAACTGAGAAGAAAGGAGACCCAGCATGGCGTAAGTGGATATGTGCGTCTCGATTTGTGAAGAGCACTTACGAGCACTTGATGTTATATAGACTGAGATGGGCGCTCAGTGTGCCTGAGCCGCCTCGGAGATGAACACAGCATCGTGATTAGTCAGCTGCGCTCTTTCGGGCATCTCGTCATTCCCGCCTTGAGATTACTCGCGACAGGCCAATCATATGAGAATGGAAAGCGCCCAAATTATGCAACGATGATCACGAGTGCTTCTGTCTGATCCCGTAGCGCGGTGTGTAGGATGCTGTCATATGAACCTGCGACCGAAGACCGAGCGTGTCGAGATCGGGCACTCCAAACTGAGGAGACAAGGGGTCTTCCTGAGCGCTCGATAACAGATTTAGATGATAAGTCGGGGCATGCATCGATGATACCAAAATAACCAAGATCCGGGCTTGGAGGTCTGGACTGTGGCGTCGGGAGATAAAGTGTGTAGCTCGGAAGCATTAACGTGAAGCCGTGCACCCGTGTTCCCAGGCCGACTTTAAGGATTCATGCCACCACACACGATATGTGAGGGTCAAGCGCCACCCAGCTCCAGTGAACAGACATGGAATACGAATCCAAGACACGCTCCGACTATGGAGATGATCGCCAAGAGCACAGTATTCGTCATCTTTATAGAAACAATTGAGAGTTTTTCAAGCGAGTTCCTATTTCTACCACAGAAAATGTTCGAATTTTGAAACAAGAAAATTTTGACGGAGTGAATGGTCGTTGTTGGGTGCAGCTGCGGGTAGGCGCAAGCGCCGAACCCTTGGAGTGGCGCTTGGTAAGGCTCGGCCTGTCGATGTATATAAACCCAAATACTGTCAGCGTCCATATATCGTCGGAGTATCGTCTGAAGATATACAACAGAGTCGTATGTTATGATCGTATTTTGGCTTTGCTCGAATTGAAGGATTCCATGTAACAAAACTCTGACTTTAGTTCCTCACTGGAAGCACCCAAAGTCTGAAAGGTATATAGCAGATATGATTTCTTGTCCGTATAGAAAACGCGTCTCCGTAGCAGAGTCACATAGATATATGATCTCTAAGTGAAATGAAATTCAAGCCCTATCGCCGAATAGAACCCGGTCCAACCATTACTCATAGATGTAACACAACGGCCAGCTTCGAGTATCCATCACATCAGCAATGCTATACGACTCGAACATATCTGGTCGTGTTCAACGTCGTTAGCAAACAAAAGGAGCACAAGGAATAACAACAAGCTCACCTGCAGTAGGAATCATAGCAGTTTTGTTGAGCCAAGGAGCTTGACCATTGGGGAAATCGGCCAAAGAAGACATGTTCTGTCCCAAGAGTTTAGATAGCATAGACGACTTGAAGATTAAAAGCATACCTGAACCGATCCACCATGGAACGCCTCCTTGTTTACTTGGTTCTTTTCTTGCCAAAGCCACCATAGACGATCGATGTTCTACATACGCATCCAGAATAAGTATCGGTTCTCATTTTAATCAATACATGCACTTGCTCCATGATGCATATGAAACATGGGCTAACGATGTTCAATCGTAAGTCTAACATCGAGAATTACAGTACGCGAATACTGACCTCATTTGCAGAAAACGTGGGCGCTCCTTCAGTAGGGCATACAGTCGTGTTAGAAGAACCCTCAGGACACAGCCCGGCCAAATCGCTAGGACCCGAATGTATCAGGAGACGCAGCCGGTACAATATAAGCAAATACTCACCCGCCAACAACCAAGTGGATCGCACTATGCATTCCAACAATTTTCTCCGCGTAGTACTGGAACGCAGTATAGTTGCCGCTCTGAATCGCGAGTAGATTATCGACCTCTTGCGGGGTAATCAATGAGCTTGCCGAGACGTTGGATGTACCGAAGCCGGGATATGGTCGGTATTGACGGCGGAGCTTGTGAGATCTGTGAAAGAGTTGGGGTATCGGCCTTAGCATTGTAATGCCAAAACTAATTTTCGCTTACATAGGGTACGCGAGCGTTAGGTCCAACCCGCCAGTCTTCAAAGTATAATCCCTATTCGCAACCATGAGTAAGTCATAAATTGTGCTGAGAGTCTATACCGGCTTACTCGTCCGGATCGCCAAACCCTCCCAACCCAGATTCTGAATCTGGGTCCCATATAGTACTGTTCTCCAAGTTAGACGCATCTAACAAATTAAGATGGTCAGCATACACGGGCAAACGCACATTAAGAGACATGAAATACCTTGTTCCCATGCTATACCATGACAGACACGAACGGTCAACTAAAAAGCCAATCAGAATTCCGATGCCGATTACTCACCCCAATCTTTCAAGTGCAATGATTAGCCTGTGCGGCATAAAACAGAAAAAGACGAGACTTACAAGGTGCAACACCCTTGTACCCACACTGTTCGCGAAGCGCGTTTGTCCATTGGTGCACATAAAGTCTAACGCAATGCGGGATGAGAAACATGACACTGAATAGTTATATACCTATGCTTACCGGTGCCACGGAAAGAAGAGACCCGTGAAGTGGATGATAGCTGAGACTGAAATTAGTGCTTTGGACAACGGAGTGATAATCGTTTTGACGTGCGATTAAGATCCATGTGACTGAAGGTACACAGTCAGTTCTGGATCATCCTGTTGCTCATGAAGGTTACTCACACATAGACTAGGTCGTCGTAATAAGTCGAGTTGTCTGTCACCGGTGCAATCTAAGGTAGACCGTATATCAAAACTTGTATCATACGGGAGCGAAAATATCTACCAGATCATACGACTCTCCAAAGGTTGCTGTATTAAGCGGGGGGTTTAACTTGCCCGACCTAGGAGTCTTGCTTAGACACTAAGAGCGGCGAAAGCTGGATTCAATATAATGGTTGCAGATCAGAGATTAGAGCTGACTTACGTTGACGGCCTCAATCCAAGCTTTACGCTCCGTTTTGGACAAAGCGCGCCATTCTTTGCGCACCTCAATCGACGAGCAGGTTTGATTCTGGCTTGCCGCCGAGGCAACGACAGCGAGGACGGGGATGGCAAGAGCAAAGAAGGTCTTCATGGTGAAGAAGAAATGTGGTGATGATGGTAGTCGAATATGGTAGCCTGGTATTTGAGAAGGTGGCCTTTATATGCTCGATAGGCTCTTCATCCTACAGGAAATCGCCAATGATAACATCTACGCTGGTCGAGATAGCGGTACTAGAAGAGCTCGTTTTGGGCTTCTTGTGGAAGCCGCAGTAGTGAGAGAACAACTGAACCGTCTATGAGAACTCTGCATTTCGAATTCTTGTCTACTTGTTGGAATGAGATATACGAGTGCCACAAGTCCCGCAGCCAAGAACACCTTTCTCTATTTTTACTGTAGCTTCGACGCCGATCGCAGTCAAACTAGTGGCACTGTCTATCCAATCCGAAGTTCACATTTGATAAACATCCGATTCGATTTTTTCAGATGATAATGAGAAGCGGCAGCAAGCGACAAATCCAATGCGTGAAGGTACTAGAACCATAGAGGAAGGGGTCCAAAGTTCTAATGAGCAGAGTTCGGCTGCAGTGCCGTCGGTTATGTGCTGTTCCGAGGAGAATATGAACGTGGAGTGTATCAAGCCGCTAAGTAGCCTAGTGTCCCATAGTAGGGTCAAACCATCAGTAAGCGGCATAGCAACCACTGCACAGCAACAGAGCAGAGTCAAGTTTGATTCGCTCAAGGGTTTAGTGTATGGATAGTGTATGGGTGCTGTCGGACTTGATCTAGTGAGCGCCATTTGAACAAGAGAGTAAGATATGTCGTAGTCGACCTTATCTCTACACAAGGTCACGTGCCTCCTTGTTATCGATTTCAGCAATCAACTCTAGGGGGGAATAGCGGCTTTTCGCTTCAGCGAACGAGAGAAAAATGTTCGGAAAATGGCAATCAACAAAGGACCTCGCGAGTGAAAGATCTGCCGCCGAGTTTTCACATCGTTTTTCGAAGTGAAAACTCCTAAGCCCCCCTAGAGTAATCGATCACGACCGCTCGTGAGAGTAGTCTTGCCATTGAGATATACAATACTGGTACCTCGACGAGAGAAGATCAACGCATCAGCATTGCGCGAGTTGGATAAGCTCGGAGGAAGCGAAGCGCGTATTCAAAGAGGTGGGAACTTGAATCATAGTTGTCGCGACACTCTGCCAAAACCCGAAGTGCTCAGGAGCAGCCCGGTTCTCGTGATGGGGTAGGGGCGTTCATGAGAACTGGAAGCTTGAGTAGACGATGCTAACTCAATCCCATAAGCGCTACCGAGGGCTACCCCTGTGCTTCATGTGGGGGATTAAGCTTCCGGCGATACCAGTCTCAGGATCGCTACTCGGCTCTGCTGAGAGAATTCGTTTTTGGGAGAGCAAGGAATGTTATAAGTGGGAAACAGACTCGCTTAAGGTATACTCGACCTCAAAAGAACTATTCAGAATAATATCTAAAAATAAATCTGCCGGCCACGCAAGAGCGCAGGCTGAAGTGACATTAGTAGCACAAGAAAAATGATATACTCAACCATTGGTCTGAAAAACTCCACCACGGTAGCTCCTGGTAAGCTTTGGTTCGTTCATTGAAGATATAAGATAGGGAGACCGAGCAACTCCCATATGTTACTAGAAAAGCACACCGCAGCCCCCACATTACATCACCGTTTTGCTGAGCATGGCATCTTGGTGGACTCTTGTAAACGATTGTTTGCAAGAGAAATATATAGTACTTTAAATAGCTCTACTAGATTATGAAGTGTTTTAGGATATAACTTCGTGATTGGGCAAACCATACATGCACGGCATATACGCAGCTTATCACGTGATCGAGCAGGTGCGAGCAGAGGCTGCTGTTGTTATCTATCCGCCATTTTATGCTGATATATACTCTCTTCAGTACTTCTCTTTATGTATCATCTGAAATGTAAGGCCGCCTCGTTATATATCATAACTAGTACATAACATCATACTTGAGATGAAGCCGAAATGTACTGATAGAGGGAATGTTTGGGCAGTTTTCCAGATACAAATCTTACGTGCGTTGGCGAGAGGTCTGGTTGATAGCTTGATTGAAGCAAGTGAGGTATATGCTAGTTCATGATCGGGACTGCTGAGTAACTACCCTATTCTCCACCATTGCGATTAGAGGCTTTTTATGCGTGAGTGTGAAAGGACTTTGTGGAACATATGTAAGCATAGGCGAAAATGAAAAGAGTTTCAAGCTGCCACCGAGTAATAGCGTCGAGCCTCAAATGATTTGCACCAGCGCTTGATGGTTGGCTGATCGGTTTGGCCGATTCAAAGACAGTTCTAACACAAGTTCAAGCAATGAAACATCGTATATCCCTTCAGCTATAAGTAAATCAGCCGTTCTCCGCTCCTTGATGGAGGCAACAAGGCTTCTCATGATCCATCTTAGAGCGACTGTGGAACCTTGCCAACTTTCATACAAGTGAAGCTCAGTACTAGGTGACGCAGCTCCATCACACCTACTTAGACAATAAATAGAATAGTACGCTTAGATATTTCACAGAATAATGCCGTTTCACAAGTGTCAAAAATTCCATACTTCGTCCCTCGAGAACTATGAAAAATATGAATGTTGCGCGAAAGGAGCTGGTTTGTGAACTTAAGATAAATAATCTGGGCGGTAGAGCAGTAAAAACCCATCTGACGGGTAGAGAAGAACAGGTATGCCTCATGAAATAATAGGTGTGAGTGGTTGAATCATAGACGTCCCGCTTCTTTCCTTATGCGTATTGTACAGCCTACATAAGCCACAGACTTCAAAGACGTATCAACATGATTTTTGAAAGATGAAACCATAAAACAAGACACCGTCACAACTGTAATCTGATTAAACGAAAGGAATCTCGAACATTTTTAAACATGTGTAGACCTCCAGCGCCTCTTCGGTGCTGACATCGCGGACTGATCACTATTCGCATTTATGGAATATTGTCCATATTACGTAACACCCAGGTGGCGGGGCAGTGCCACGGGTGATTGGTTCTGATGGAAGCGAAGTGGCAAACACAGCGCATAACGGTGACCCGGGTACGGATGTGATAAGGTGAAAAAAGGGTGGCTGAAGTTCGCCATATAAAAAAACATCGTGGAGGATGTGGCTGAACGATCGATTCCAACTGCCCATTCTGCTTGACCAGCGTGAATCCGCCATGCACATCCCGAAGAGCCCCTCCAATAGTGAAATACTCTCAGAGGATATTCAATTGATTGAGCACTCGGACACAGATCCAATGGCTTCGACACTTGCGTCTGATTTGAGTTCACGGTTGTCCATTAGCCGCGAACCCTTACCACAACACGCGTAAGTTTTTTCCCCCGAACATGTTTTGGCTCTTAGCAGTGCTCGTATTTTAGCGGGCCTCTCAAACCAACAAAGAAGGACAAGTTTACTATACTTGTCATTGGGGAGACCGGATCTGGCAAAACTGCGTTTGTGGACCTGCTTATCAACCTATTGCGCGGCAACGGCCCGTTCGAGCTTCAAGAGTATCACGACAAACGAAAAGAGTCCGGGCTCAGCAAAACTCAAAGCCAAACGTCTAAAGCCACATTGTACGAGGCCACTTCGCTAAATGGCACGAGATTCGAGATTCTGGACACGCCCGGTTTGGCTGATACACGTGGACTCGAACAGGACGCTATTCACAAGGAAGAAATCAACAACGCGATCCAGCGAAATATTACTTCGATCGATGCAGTTATCATCATGACCAACGGCACCGTGGAGCGCTTGACCTTTGCAACCGACTATACGCTCAATATCATCAGTTCTATGTTTCCCCATTCCGTCCTCGATAACATCGGAATTGTATTGACAAACACCGACCCTCTGTCGTCCAATTTTGACTCCGAAAGTCTCCAGCCCGAGCTGAGGGGGTCTCCGCTTTGGGAAATACAAAATCCGTTGGCTCTATTCAAAAAGTACCAGGCGCGAGTCAATCGCTTTACACCTATGCAACATCAGCAGCACCAGGATCGGATCAAAGCGTGTTATGACATTACAGTACAAACATTCAATAGCTGGCTCGAATGGCTGGATGATCGGCTAGTGCAGCCGACACTAGAAATCGATCGACTGTATCGTATATCTACAGATCTCGAGTCCCATATCGAAGGAGCGCTTGCGGCTATGAGCCGGTTGTCGGAACAGCGTGCACAGTACACCAGGATCATTTCTGATCTTCAGGACGCTGAAGAGGTACGTTGATGTCAAAAATTGTATTACGCCAACAACTCACCACCTAAAAAAGGCCAAAAACGGTTTGGAAAGGCTCAAGACACAAATGACCGTGCCGGTGTGGGATCGAGAGCCGACCGAAAAGTACAATACGATCTGCATCACTCCGGGTTGTCACAAGAATTGCCACTCGCCAT